>PVLD010008647.1:0-82445 GCA_004027595.1 Dinomys branickii
CAAAATAGACCACATTCTAGCCCATAGAGCATATCTACCTAAATGCAAAAGAATTCAAATTATCCCATGCATATTATCGGACCACAGTGCAATAAAATTGGAAATTAATGACAAAGAGAACTCCAAAAACCACATAAACACGTGGAAATTAGACAACAACCTCCTGAATAACCAATGGGTCACACAAGAAGTTAAAGAACAAATTAAAAATTACCTACAAATAAATGAAAACACAAGTACAACCTATCGGAATCTGTGGGATGCAATGAAAGCAGTCCTCAGAGGGAAATTTATAGGAATGAAATCATATACAAAGAAAACAGAAAGAGAGCAAATAAACAACCTAATGATACACCTCAAACTCTTAGAAAAAGAGCAACAAACCAAACCAAGAGCCCAAAGAAGGGAGGAGATTATAAAACTCAGGGCAGAAATTAATGCAATGGAGATGAAGAAAACTCTACAAAAAATTAGTGAATCAAAGAGTTGGTTCTTCGAAAGAGTAAATAAAATTGATTAACCCCTAGCCAACCTTATCAAAAAAAGAAGGGAAAGATCTCAAATTCATGCAATAAGGAATGAAAAGGAGGAAGTCAACCCAGATCCAAAAGAAATACAAAAGATCATTAATACCTACTTTGAAAATCTGTATTCCAATAGGATAGAAAATACAGAAGAAATGGACAAATTCCTAGAAAGGTATAAATTGCCAAAATTGAATCAGGAAGACATAAAAATCCTGAATAACCTAATATCAATTAATGAGATTGAAAATGTCATTAAAAACTTACCAACAAAGAAAAGCCCAGGCCCTGGTGGATTCACAGCAGAATTCTATAAAACATTTAGAGAAGATCTAATGCCAACACTCCTCAAACTCTTCAGTGAAATCGAAAAAGAAGCAACTCTCCCCAACACATTTCTGGAGGCAAGTATTATACTGATACCAAAACCAGAGAGAGACCCAACCAAGAAAGAGAGCTACAGGCCAATCTCGCTAATGAACACAGATGCAAAGATACTCAACAAAATACTGGAAAATAGATTACAGCGAATCATAAGGAAAATTATACACCACGACCAGGTAGGATTCATTCCAGGAATGCAGGAATGGTTCAATATTCGCAAATCAATTAATGTAATACACTATATTAATACAGTCAAAGACAAAAACGACATGATCATCTCAACAGATGCAGAGAAGGCTTTCGATAAAGTCCAACATACATTCATGTTAAAAACCTTAGAAAAAATAGGAATAGATGGCCTCTACCTCAATCTGATCAAAGCCATCTACAACAAACCAACAGCCAACATCATACTAAATGGACATAAACTGAAAACTTTCACTTTAAAGTCAGGAAAAAGACAAGGATGTCCATTGTCACCAGTCCTATTCAACATAGTTCTGGAAGCACTAGCCAGAGCAATCAGACAAGAGAGAGAAATAAAAGGAATAAGGATAGGAAAGGAAGAAGTCAAACTATCATTATTTGCAGACGACATGATACTATACATGGAGGACCCCAAAAACTCCACAAGAAAACTCCTGGAATTAATTGACAAACTCGGCAGCGTAGCCGGATACAAAGTCAACATCCAAAAATCAATAGCATTCCTATACATGAACAACAAACAGACTGAGACAGAAATTGAGGAAACCATACCCTTTACAATAGCAACCAAGAAACTGAAATACTTAGGAATCGATCTAACAAAGAATGTGAAAGATTTATTCAGTGAAAACTACAATACTCTGAAAAAGGAGATTGAAGAGGATTTCAATAAATGGAAAAACATACCCTGCTCATGGTTAGGAAGAACTAACATTGTAAAAATGGCCATACTACCAAAACTGCTGTACAGATTCAATGCAATTCCCATCAAACTACCGTTAACATACCTCACAGATCTAGAGAAAATATGCCTCAAACTCATCTGGAACCAGAAGAGACCCAGAATAGAAAAAGCAATCCTGGGCAATAAGGACAAGTCAGGTGGAATCACAATCCCTGACCTGAAATTATACTACAAAGCTACTGTAATAAAATCAACCTGGTACTGGCTAAGAAACAGACCTGAGGATCAATGGAACAGACTGGAAGATGCAACCACAACGAAAAACCCACTCAGCTATCTAATATTTGACAAAGGGGTCAACCAAACCCAGTGGAAAAAAGAAGCCCTGTTTGATAAACGGTGCTGGAAAAACTGGCTTGCCTCTTGCCAAAAACTGAAAATAGAACCAAGTCTATCACCATGCACCAAACTCAGGTCAAAATGGATCACAGATCTCAACATTAAAACAGAAACTCTAAATATACTAGAAGAGAAAGTAGGTAAAAATCTTGAAGACATAGGAGTAGGCAGAGAGTTCATGAACAAAAATGAAACTGCAAGGGAAACACTTCAAAGAATCAATAATTGGGACCTCATTTGACTGAAAAGTTTTTGTACATCTAAAGAAATCACCAGCAAAGTAAAAAGAAAACCCACAAATTGGGAAAAAGTCCTAGCTGGCTGTCCCTCAGACAAAGGACTGCTATCTAGAACATACAAAGAATTAAAAAACATGTACCTGTCCAAATTCAAAGACCCAATCCTGAAATGGGCACTGAGATGAATGCACACTTCTCAGATAAAGAAATACAAATGGCAAATAAATACATTAGAAAATGTTCCACATCCTTAGTCATTTGAGAAATGCAAATAAAAACAACATTGAGATTTCATCTCACCCCAGTAAGACTGGCCAGTATGAAAAAATCATCCAACAACAAATTCTGGCGAGGCTGTGGAGAAATAGGGACTCTATTACACTGCTGGTGGGAATGCAGACTGGTGCAACCACTGTGGAGAGCCGTTTGGAGATTTCTCAGCAAACTAGGTTCTAGAGGTTCCATTCAAACCAGCTATTCCCCTTCTGGGTATTTTCCCAGAAGATCTGAAAACATCATATCACTCTGATATATGTGCACCCATGTTTATAGCAGTGCAATTTGTAATAGCTAAAATGTGGAAGCAACCCAAGTGTCCATCCACAGAAGACTGGATTAAAAAACTGTGGCATTTTTATATAATGGAATATTATTCACCTATAAAGAAAGACAGTTTTGGGGACTTTGTAGGCAACTGGTCAAAACTGGAGTCCATACTCATAAGTGAAATAAATCAGCGGTACATGAGCAGGCAACGTATTGTATCACTGGTGTAAGAACCTAAGTGTGGGAATATAAACTAAGAGACATGAAGGAAGTCTGTTCAAAAGCAAAGAACAGATGGGACGAGGGAAAGGAGAAAAGAAAGAGACAAAAATGTATGTATGCATATATGAATATACATATATGCAGGAGGGCTAACATGGTTCTATTATTGTATTATATCACTTAATGCTAAGGAATAATTGATGACGGGTTATTTGATCAATCTTGTATGTTTGTATGTGTTATCCTGAACACAAACTTCGAAGATATCAATATGCAAAGCAGCAACTATTGGTGGTTTTTTTTTTGTTTGCTTGTTTTGTTTTTTGTCTTTGGTTTTTTTGTTTTTTGTGTTTTTCTGTTGTTGAGAGGTTTAATTGTCTGACCAATTTTGCATGTCTGTGTATGGGTTCATATATATACACTTTGAAGATATCAATGAATAAAGTAATAACCACTGTTGAGATCATGTCACCTTGTCTGTAGATCAGTTGTGATTGTACTATTTTTATGCTAATTTGTGTCTGTTTGTTAATATGTTTTTGTGCTTTTATTAAAAAAAAAAGTATTTGCTGAGAGCAAGAGTACACAGTTGGACTAATTCCAAGGATCTGAATTACAGGAAGCTGTTTTGATATACACCAATTGGATTATTTAACACAAAATTCAACAGCACTGGATGTCTGACTCTGAGTAAATTATGGAATCATTATGCTGAGAATGGTCTGTTTTTAAAAGGCTCAATCCTGATGTCACTTGAGCTGAACCACAAAGTCCTAAGGGTTTTGCATAAGGCATGTTAACTTGCATGTCCATCGGACAAACCCATTTTTAAACTTTTCATAATGTACACTTAGACCTCCATGTAATTTTCAAATTAATCTTGCATTATGTACTAACACAGGCAACATCCCCAGCCACTGATTTCTCTACAGAGCAAATCCTTACCTGCTGTGATGCTGTGCATAATCCATCAGCTTGAACACTGAGTGCATGTGGATGTAGGGTTTTAGGAATAACAAGAAACTTGCACTGAATAAACGGGCTGGACTTGATGGCAAGGCTGAAGACCTAGACTGAGAGCAGTGTAAGAGCAGCAAAAGAGATGCGAGTGCTGCCAGGATGGGGGATCCCACCACCCACCATCATTACTACCAGGGCACCACCAGTGGGGTGCGTGATCAAGGCACAGCTTCAGGTCTCCCCAGCCAAGCACAGGGTGACTGCAATGCATAGCAGTGCTCGGAGGATCAGCAAAGCAGGGGTCAGATGCCCTGACTGATGACACTGAAGATATACTGAAGAGTCTGAAACGTCACTTCCATCATGAGGCTTTCTGGGAGGGCAGACACCTGAGCCACTTCAGCACGGCTTGAGCAAAGGGAGGGCAAGTGGGTCTGGGTTCTACTGTGGTCAAAGGCAGGGCAAGGTGAGCAGTGGGTGGGTCTGCAGGTGTGAACTTCCTGTCAGCACAGGGGAAAAGCAAGTCTGTTGCTCACTGGCTTGCCTAGAGTTAAGACATAGAGAGGAAAGAATTTGGGAAAGAGGTTTTGAAGTGTCAGTGCTCAAACATCAAAAATGGAGCCAGACTGGTTATAACAGGTTTTCTATCTTCAGCTGCCAGTGGGGATTAAAACCCTACTCTGAAATTCACCTACTATTTGATTCAACCTACGTGAAACTGTATCTTCACCAGGAAAAGTTGTACAACATTTAAAACAAATGATGTTCCATTTAAAGGAAATTGGCCTAGTGTCTATATGGGACCAATGTTTAGTGGCTGTTTCTGAATCTAAATCTGGACATCTAAGAAGAAAAACCTATTTCCTCCTCTGTAGCCCCACATTTCCTCTCAGCTTTTTGCTCTAATGAAAACTAGAATGGGCCCTCAGCTCTGGTCAGGCTCTAACTCTTATTGACCAGAGACACTGGGACCGGGGGTGGTGGTGGAAGGGGCTAGGATTACAGGAGGTAAGGAGGGGGAGTCCAGGAAGAGGGGGCTCAGGCACTGCACAAAGTGACATCCCCACCATGTGCCACGTAAACCTCACTGTCACAGGGGTAGGAGGTGCCCCACTTGGGGGAGAAGGGCTTCCAGTAGAGTAGGAGAAGGCAAGAGGTCAAAATGTGGGGACACACAGGTATGACTGTCCCCCTTTTATCTCGAGGCTGTGCTTGCAGTGGGGATCATTTGTGAAGATGCAGGTAGAACAAGACGAGAAATCTTGTCTTTCTGGTCAGAGCAACCCCAAGAGAGCAAGACTCCTAGCGGGGTGACCTGTGGAGGAGTACTCACTGTGTAACCCCCAAGTGCCTGAGTTGAACAGGGGGACCCAAGCCACCCTTGGGACGGCAGCATCCAGGAACTCACGCCTCAGTCACCACCAAGTTTTGGACCAAAGTAACACAGCAAAGGGTGTAGACTCAACTGAGATCAAAAGCAAAGAGCTTTCCCCTCGAGCTTAACTGCTCTTACTCTCACTGGTAGCAGGTTCTATACTTGGCAAAGCCATCCCCTGCTGTACCACAGAGTGCTGACCGGGGTGCACTTCACTGCAGAGGTGATTTTAAAAAGAGCAGTGAATGATGAAATAATAAAGTTAGACTCATGGAAGGAGGCAGCCGGGTGGGTGGAAAGCATATCCTATATGCTAAGTTGGGTGGCCTTGAACTAACAACTCTTTTGGATTTCCTGTTACTCAATGCAAAACAGAAATTATAATAACTACTCTCCTAAAGAATTTTGTCAGACCCTGAAAGACTAACAAGCAAAAGCTCAGGCAAATGTAATCAGTAAATGTTAGAGGACCTTTGCTCCAAATGACCACTTTGGAGGATGAGGCAGTGAGTGACCAAGCAGGGGCTTTCCCAGGGGTAAAGGCTCTGGGCTGACCCACACAACTGCCCTTGCCTACACCAAGCTGTTCTAAGAAAAAGGGTTCCATGGTTCCATGGTTCCAATGTTCAGAAAGTGTTGGACTGAAGTTAAATGCATGTCCTTACTGTGAAGCAAAAGTGCCAGTGTACAGAAGCGATTCCTCAAAGAGGACACGTTATGCAAAAATTCTCAAACTAATTTTGTCAAAGGTCCCATTTCAAGTGGAGCACTAAATTCCCTCAAGACTGTAATCTCAGCTGTGAGGATACTTTGAGAAGGACTGACCTCTTGAAATCAGTGCTGAGCCAACCGTAAAGGAGACCTAGCCGAGTTGGGTCCAAGTAACTTGACTCCTCTGAGCCTCAGTGATCCCTTCTCCAAAATGGGAAGGTTAGAGCAGAACCTCTCCTCCATGATCTTTTGGAATCTAAATATCCAAAATTCTATAGTTTTTGAAAAGTAATGCAAAACAGTGGAGTGATTATCCTACATTAGGAAGGAGAATTACTAAAAGTTTCCAAATAATTCTGCAAAAATATCTATATTTTTAGCTCTGAAACTCAAAGAAACATTAATTTCCCAATGGTATGAAAATTTCCCAAAGTATCACATCTCAATTCTTGCCACATGAATATATAATTTTCTACCAGCTTTAAACACCACTAGCTCATCTGTGTAATGTATCCAGACGCTTCTGCAATTAGCTCTGTTGTATTTAAATTCTGCCCATTAAATTTAATAAGATGTTCCCTCTTTGAACAAAATGTCTGGTGGAGAAAATAATGCTGCTAATGAGGGATGACACAAAAACCACTCTACAGGTAGGGGCTGATGCAAACCTGTAAATGATTCATTTTCTAGTGCTAACACGGTCCTCTTCAACTTCTGCATTTCCACTGTAACTGGCTGGGTTACAATAATGCCGTGAAAAATGTAAACAAGTGACTTACTATTCACCTGAGTGGTCTGATGACTGAACATATCAGTCATTGCCCCATCCATATAAATAATGATTTCCTTTAAAATGGAACAAAGACTAATACTATTAGTTTTAAATTTCTTTGTTTTCTAAGTAAAGAGACACATCAATATTGTAGAGAGGTCCATTCTCATTAAATTTATATACATGTTCAATGTGGTATCAGTCTAAAACCAACCAAGCTATTAAATTTTTTGTAGAAACTGGCAAGATGTTTCAAAAGTCGTCAAAGCTCCAAGAGTAACCAAGACAATCTTAAAAGAGTGAAGGGGTTACATCAGCAGTAACAGGAGTGATGAAACCCCACTGAGACAGCGAAGCACCGCTGGGGAAGAGACCACTGGACATCTGATCTACGACAAATGCTGCAGTGCAGGTCTGTGTGGAAATGATGGTCATTTCAATGACTGTTCTCGGTGAATTTGATATCTAAATAGAGCACCCCAAAATATGATCCCTATCTCATATCACGTAAAAAGTTACTTCTAAGCGGATTATACACTTGAGTGGGAAAAGTTAAAAAGTGAAGCTTTGAGAGGTTAACAGAGTGCTATCTTCATGACCTGGGGTAGAGATGCCTTAACCAGCACAGAGAAAGCACTAACACTGAGAGAAATAGTGGCTAAAAAGGCCTTCATGAAACGTGAAAACTTCCCAACACCACCCAGAAAGTAAGAAAGGGAAGGCAGAGCGGCAAAACTTACAGCATATAAATCAACAAAAGACTGCCTGCCAATCAAGAGGAAAAAGAAATAGATTCAATTTTTTCATTTTAAAGAGAGAAAAAATAAAAGTGATACAGAATTTCAAGACAAAATGATAGGAAATTAACAATGATCATCACATTGCATATTATTATCTTCAAAGTAGTTGCTCAGATTATCAGATACAGACAGGCAAAATTGATCAAACAATATAAATATATAAATACTAACTGTTCCTTTCAATGAACGAATAGAAATTAGTAGTACAATTATCTTAGCTAGCTTGTGTATGTGGCGGGGGGGGGATAAGGATTCAATTTTTTTAAGTGGCCAAGATACTTGTAGAGAGACTTCACAAAGGACAGTATAAGAATGTTCAACAAACATATCAAAAGAAATTGAAACCTCTGTTGTCAGGGAAATGCAAATTAAAATCATAATTATACATTAAACACATACAGTAACAGTTAAAATTAAGAGCCATGATGACTCCAAGTTTGAGAAGGGACTCAGAGCCATGTAACAGCGTTGAGGAACCTCTTAATAAAATGTTGAAAGAAGTCAGACACAAGAGAGGAATAGGCCTGCGTCTATAAAAATCACTGCATTATGCAAATTGATGCAACTCAAGTCACAAAACTTATGAGAAAGACAGTTAGGGACACAAGGATCAAAAACTTTGCTAGTGGCACATTAAAAAAATTTAGAAATCTAGTAAAAATGGAAAGGCAATTTTACACAAGTAAAATGGTTAAGAAATGCTTAGCTAGGTGTGGTGATGCATACCAGCAATTCGAGCACTCTGGGAGGCCGAGACAGGAAGATGCCAAGTCCAAGCCCAAAGTGGCCAATTTAGAAGCACCGTCTCAAAGTAAAATTAAAGATGGGAGCTGTGGAGGTAGCTTATTTGGAGGTCCTGGGTTCAATCCCAGTACTGCAAAGCAGAAAGCACACATGCTAAAATAAATAGTGCTTTATGTTGAAAAGACTTAGGTATGCTCGTGGACATGGGTAGGAAAAAGGTGCAGCTTGCAAGCTACTGAAAAGCAGTGGAAGAGGCATTACTAAGATGTGGAGGAGTAGTGACCTTGGTTATGGGCGGGTGTGGCTCGCCACACAGGCCCTGAACTCTGGGTGGAGACCTGATGAGGTGTTATACTACATGTCCTATATTCCTTCTGGGCTCAGTTTAGCAGGCCACAGTTTTCTGATTCACTTGGAGCTTCCTGAGGACAAACCATGCATAAGCAAATACTAAACTGCATTATGTCCAAATTGTTCCCTGATGTATCAATCAGGATGGAAATTTGCATTTTCGAAACAAGCAGCCTAGCGCAACTGATAGTACCTTATTATTCTACTTAAGTAAAGTTAAACTCAGATATTTATTTATGTTGTTAGATATCAGGAAGTTGGTTACCCTAGGGGAGGTTATAAGTAAAAGAGATCGCAAGAGGAAACTTCTAGAATGCTGGCAGCTGGCTAAATAGGTACGCTCAACCTGTAAAATTTCACCACACTATACATCTAAGATATGTGCATTTTCCTGTGTGTACTCAAAATTCAAAAAGTAGAGTGCTACTTTTTAAATGGAAAAATAAGATCTGTCTTTTGAGAGGACTTTCCAACCTCCCTAAAGAGACACTTAAATTACTCCCCAGCACACACACACACACACACACACACACACACACACTTATGCTGTTATGCACATTGCAACCTTTACACAGCATATCTCAGGTTGGAGCTCAGAAGACCAGGATGCTGACAGAAAGGTAAAGCCAGGCATGGTAGTGTGCACCTGTAATCCCAGCAATGGGAGGCTGAGGCAGGAGGATCACTACGAGTTTGAGGCCAGCCTGGGACACATAGTGAATTCAAGGCCTGCCTGACCTACATGGCAAGACACTGTCTCAAAAACTAAAAATGCTAAAACATTCAAGAAAAGAAATGTAGATGGCCTGGGCCCAGGAGGTTTCAGTTAGGCAAAAGGGCAGTGGATTCTAGGCCACGTATGTTATGTTCTGGCAGAAAATGTATCTGTATTTTGCTGAGGTCCTGCAATTTTGAAGAAGACTTAAAGACAGAAGGCAAATTAATGTGGCAAAGGAAATTTCAAAACAGTCCAATGTTCAGACTATCACATGGGCATTACTTGCTTTTTTTAGTGAGATTTATACTGAGAAACAAGAGCAAAAAGCCCACTAAAATTTTTTAATTTTGCCAGAAAGAAAAAGCCTGTACAAATACAGTGGAGGAGAGCTTAGGTGTTGAAAGATAATCTTTAAAAAGAAGCCAGGACAATAGGAAGGATGGCTTTAGGGTGTCCCAGGAACCAGAATGTGAAAATGACCCCACCTCTCTGGTACCAAAATCTGTCTTAGTCACTTTCCTCATCATTGAGACACAGTGCCCAACACCTGCAATTTAAAGGAAGAGTGGTTTATTTCGGCTTGTTTCAGTGAGACTCTGCTTTGAGAACAGAGCCCTAGTTCATTGAGCCGCACCCTCACCCCACCCCAGGAAAGTTTTCTCGAGCTCAGCCAACCAGGTACTTAGAGACCTCTGCAGTGATGATTCGGGCAGCCCAGGTACTGACGGAGCTGGTGGCAGACCTGGCATCACCCACGTGGCGATGGTTCAATAGGTATGCGGAATACAACAGCTCCGGAATCAGGGCACTCCACCAGATTTCAGAAGGAGGCCCGGGAGACCAAGTAGTAACCCCCTGAGAGGGTAGTGAGCGCAACTGTGAGGGTCAAAGTGAAAGTATATGGGCACCCAGGAGGTTAGAAATGTCAAGAGTATAACACTGGCTGAGGACAGAGGAAGGCAGTGCACAAAGCTACTCTGAGAGAGGCCACAAGACCACCGACCATACAGTAGGGGTGGGGTTGCGCGTGCTTTGAGTTCACATCTTTTCTCTGGGTGCTGCACAGGGAGCTCCAGAACTAACGTTTGCCCTGCTGAATTCCATTCTTACTTCGGTCATTGGTTTCTAACTCCCTACTCCTCCTATGTTTACCCTGTGTCATTGTATGTTGGCAATGTTTACCTTTTTATTCTCGCAGGGCTCACAGCTAAGTTTGCCTTAAGTCTCGGAAGAGGCTTTCAACTTGAACTTCTCAGCAATGTTGAAACTGTTAAGACTTCAGTGATACTTAGAAGTTGATTAAACGCATTTTTCATAAAGAGATGCACATGAGCTTTTGGGAGCGAGTAACAGAATATTGGCATCTGTATCTAATGTCTTCCAAGAGCCTCATGTACTCAGGGCCTTGTGGAAGGTGACTGGGTTTCAGGCGTGCTACAGCTGACATGGTATTAGAAGATGGGTCGGGTCAGAGGCAGGTCACTGGTGGTATGACCTACCCCCACCCCGCTCCTCCCTTCTTTCTCTGCCGCCTGGCCGCCATGACATGAGCAGCTTCCCTTCAACTGGCCCTTCTGCCACGGAGCCAGCTGACCATGGACTAAAACTTCAACTAAAATAAACCTCTCTTCCTTTAAGGTATGGGTGTCAGGTACTGTGCCTAGCAATGGGGAAAATGACTGAGATAACGTACATATGAAGATGCTACTGAGGACTTTCTTCTCTTTGACTTAGTTTGGCTAAGTCTCCTGTGGCCTTGTTTGTGCACATTAATGATGTTTTCAATATGAAGATCTCGAGTAAGGATGGCCAGTGTTGACCCAAATTTCTCAGAATTGGCACATTACATTTCTGTGGGGTGGTTATGATATTTTAACACATGTAAGTAATGGATAAGGACCAAATAGGGCCATTTTATGATCTCACACAGCAGAGGCTGGGAAAGGTTGGGGGTGAAATAAGTTCTATAGCACAATAGGGTGATTATTATTTTTTTCTTTTGTAATTTTTATTATTTTTAATTTATTAGTATGTGTTTGTAGTACATGAAGTTTACATTCATCTCAGGGAGTAGGTACAGGTTTATAAAACAGCTTGTTTCATTTTCTAATTCCCTTCTCCTTCCCATACACATCCCTCCCTCCATCTGCATCTTTTTCTCCAGTTTACATTCTGTCTTGGTTACATTTCTCTTGTTGCTGAGACAAAATACCCAACACCCAAAATGAAGGAAGGAAAGGTTTATTTAGCTTACAGTTTGTGGAGGTTTCAGTCCTTACTTGGCTGGTTCTGAGGCAGAATGGCACATGACAGAGGGCAAACTGTTCACAGCAGCAGAGGACAGCAAAAACCACAAGCAAAAAGAGAGGAATAGTTGCAAGCAGCCTCCTTTTCTTCCCTACATTGTAAACAACCTACCCCCACCCAGGGGGCGTGTACCTCTCACACAATCTCCATGCCTTCCTCTTCCACAGGCTCAGGATGTTTACAAAGTAAGCGCCCCAGCTTCCTCCTGAGTCACTCAGCTAAATCTCTAGATTCCCCAAGTTGACACAATGTATCAACCATAACATTCCACCCCTTGTCAACTTGGGAATCAGACACATTTCCTTAAACCAGTTTCCAGATACAAAGACATGCTTATATTAGAACCATAACATTTTGTCCTCATACAAATGAAAATTAAACACTTCCAACATTTAAAGGCACAAAATAAACATTACCATTCCAAAAGGCACCAACAGGGTAATACAGAGCACTGGGACCAAAGCAAGTCCAAAATCCAGCAGGGCTAACATTATGTTCTATAATTCCACATGCAGCATCTGAAGTAACTTGTGGCACATTGTAAGCTCCAAAGGGCTTGTGTGAATCCACCCCTATGGCACTTCTGGTGGTTACAGCCTCCATGGCTTCTCTTTCAGGCCTGCTTTGCTCTCTCCTTGCAGCTTTCCTCTGATGATCCATGTTCCTGGCTTTTCTAAACTTCTGAGGTCTCCAGGGTACCTTTTGCTTCACACTCACAGCTTCACATACTGCCCTCTTAGGGGCACACTGCTTGGCCTCCCAGGCCTTCTGAAATCTGGGTGGAAGCCTCTTTAACCTCAGAACTCTTGCATTTTCCTTGCACCTAAAGCCAGGGCCATGTGGATGATGCCAAGGTCTGCTGCCACCTGGAGCAGTAGCCAAACTTTCCTCTCTCTTGGCCATAGGGGTCGAGTGCCTGGATCGCTGGGCACACTGAATCCAATTCTGAGGAGCAAATTCTCTATGCTGTCTCCATTCTGGAACCTGGAGGGCCGCCGCCGCCATTCTGGAACATGGCACTCTTTGGCTTCCTTCTCAAGGCAAGGTCTTTCACCTTTGCAGTTTTGAGACTGTAGAGGTTGGAGACTTGGCCTGAGCAGGCCATCTTTTCCATTCTCTTGTTCCTTCTCAGCAATACAGAGCTCCTCAGCCTTATCTTTGAAATCCACAGTTTTACTGGAGCTTCCTTTCTGGCCAAACTCACATTTTAAATCATCCTGCTGGGCCCTTTGCTCTTGATTGTCCATATAAATCTGGCTAAAAGCCCCCAAGAATAGCCATGCCACTGCCCCAACATCTGACTGCCTTGAAATTTCTTTTGCCAGATTAATCAGTTCACTGCTGCCCTTAATCTCAGTCTTAGGCAAAGTCTCTGGACACGAGCAAAAGGCAGACAAACTTTCTGCCAAGCCATAACACATCATCTGGAGTCTAACAACCAATGCAGTCCTTTTTCCCAACAGATACCTCCTGAACTTGGTCTTTACCAGCAGGATTTCTACCAGCCTTCTGGTCTTCCAAGCTCTGATCAGACATCTCCAAACCTTTCTAAACTCTTCCCACAAGCAATTTCCAAAGGTTCTTGAACCACATGGTCAGGTATAGTAACAGCAACGACCCCACTCTCGGTACCAAATTCTGTCTTGGTTACTTTTCTCTCGTTGCTGAGACAAAATACCCAACACCCAAAATGAAGGAAGGAAAGGTTTATTCAGCTTACAGTTTGTGGAGGTTTCAGTCCTTACTTGGCTGGTTCTGAGGCAGAATGGCACATGACAGAGGGCAAACTGTTCACAGCAGCGGAGCACAGCAAAAACCACAAGCAAAAAGAGGAATGGCTGCAAGCAGCCTCCTTTTCTTCCCTACATTGTAAACAACCTACCCCCCCCAGGGGGCGTGTACCTCTCACACAATCTCCATGCCTTCCTCTTCCACAGGCTCAGGATGTTTACAAAGTAAGCGCCCCAGCTTCCTCCTGAGTCACTCAGCTAAACCTCTAGATTCCCCAAGTTGACACAATGTATCAACCATAACACATTCTTACTATTTTTCTTGCTTATTAGAAATCACCCTTACCTTCCTTATAGGTACTTGGTGCCTGTAAATGACATATCTTAATTCCTCTTACTTCCTCTTCTCCTTGCACCCCTCACTGTGGATCTCCTGGACTCCTCATTTGCCAGAGACCCTCCCTCTGCTTTCCAGCTATCCGTCCTTTGTTTGGCTCCCTTGAGCACTTTGCTTCACTCACATGAGTGATACCATATAGTATTTAAGCTTGTGTGTCTGATTTATTCCACTTAACATTATGTTTTCCGAGTGCATCTGTTTTCCTACAAATACCTGAATTTACCCTCCCTTAGATCTGAGTGGTGCTCCAGCAGGTGCAAAGGCCACATTGTCTTTAGCTGTCCATCTGTTGAGGGGCATACGGGCTGCTTCCAGGATTTAACTATTATGAATTAGGCTGCTTTAAACACAGGTTGCATGTGTCACTGTAAAGTGACGCCTTCAGCTCTTTTAGGAAGATATCTAGAAGGGGATAAGTGGGCCTTATAGAAATTCTAACTGTCTGTTGTTTGAGATATCTCCATGCTGACTTCCGTGACGGTTGTATTAATTTGCATTCCCACTAACTATGTTGTAGGGTTTCTTTGTTCACTGCAGTCACACCACTACTTGCTATTCTTGGTGATCATCATTCTTCCCAGTGTGAGATGCAATGTTAGCCTTCTTTTAATGTGGTTTTTTTCAAAAGTCAGAGATGTTAAATATTTTTTTCAAACATTTTTTGGCCATTTTTACTTATTCTGTGAAGTGTCTGTTTTATGTGTAGGGTGATTATTATTAATAATAACATCACATATCTCAAAATAACTAGACAACAAGATTGTGAACATGTTCATTAAAATTTTTTAAAAATATAATCTTATGTAATTAGAGTTTCCAAAAGGCATTTTGGTGGAGATGAATTCAGTGCCCTGCTGTATTCAAGTCTTGATCACGGAAGAAAGAGTCTGCACAGCATCCTGATATATGTGCAGACTTCGGGACATTCTGAGTAAGGACGCGGGCATCTGTGGGCCAGGAGGTGCTTTCACTGTGGCTAATGTCCTTCCCACCCCTCCTGGGACTCCAATCGGTCCTATTCCTGACCTATTCCTGTTAGCACCAAAAATTCAAGTTGTTTTTACTATCAAATCAAGCAATTTGAGGAAAGGCAAAAATCTGCTATTAAACAATATGCTTCTAAATCTAGATGTTGCTTATTTGGATAAATTCCTTACTATCTATGCCATAGGATATATGGAAGTTGTCCAGAGTTGCTGGGGCTGTAGCTCAGTGGCACAACCCCTGCCTGGCAAGCACAAGGTCCTGCGTTTGATTCCTGGTACCAAAAAACCCCAACAAAACAAAACAAAGAACACGAAAAAAGAAAGTTGCCCAGATTGGGGAATGTCCTTCAAGAATCTCAGAGCACATTAGAGTCCACCCACTGAGGTCAGTGGGAGGGACTCATACACAAAATAATATCTAGACATCAGCTGTGGACCAGGCTTTTCAGGCTTGAAGAAATTGGCACCACAGGACACTAGTAGGGAAATTAGGAGTACCCTATATTGCTAACTAATGCAGTCATTAGTAGACCAATTATGGTAGAGTATCTCTTTGCCATACAGGAACATTTAACTCCGTCACTAGGGAGGCTTTTTC
Source organism: Dinomys branickii (assembly GCA_004027595.1). Lineage (NCBI taxonomy): Eukaryota > Metazoa > Chordata > Mammalia > Rodentia > Dinomyidae > Dinomys > Dinomys branickii. The sequence continues at coordinate 15,659 of PVLD010008647.1, forward strand.
AAATGCAAACTCCTGGGTACTAGCCTAGGCCTACTAAATCAGAACCTCTTAACAGGTAGGGGCACAGGTGTCTACATTTTAAACAAGTTTACTAGGTAATTCTGATGGACAATAAAATTGTGAGTCAACTGTAGTAGAGGTTGGGCAAGAAAATAGCTGCCACCATGCTGATGGCCAATGGCACAAAGAGGCAGAGTCTCATTAAAGAAGCTGTTTAGACCAAGTCAACCTTGAAATCACTCAGCATAGTGTAAATAATGAAGAGCACAGCAACCCAGCATCAAGCCCACACTGAACCACCGACAGAAGGCAGGAGCAAGGGTTGTACGTGCTTAACACGGAGTTGTCACAGCAAATTAACGCAACCAGAAAATTTCCTATGCGTCACTCTGAGGGCTCATCTGAGGCGAGGTGTGGACCTGGTGTTCCTGCCATTCTAGCAAGCCCCTGGCTGTGTATCAAACTCCCCACAGCCCCCACTTCTATGCATCCATCTGTTTATGGATGGGTTGATAAAAAGCTTCTCCTCCAGAGAGCCTAGAAAAGTCACCTTATGCTAAAATGGAAAGCATAAGGACAGCAGAAATACCAAACTAGCATGATGAAAGGACAGTCTAGCACGACTCCAAGTCTCTCGCTGGTGAGGGGTGTTATTTTTTTTCTGACTGATGGAGTGGGAGGAGGAGAAAATGGGACGGCATGAGCTGGGAGGACAGAAAGAGAAGTGAGTGGGTGACTGGGTTGATAGAAGGAAGAGTGAGCTGGCAGATGTGCAGATGGATGGGTGAGTCGATGGATGGATGGACAAATAGATGGAGAACAAAGGGAGGGACCAGGACAGATCAATTATCATTTAGCGCTAAACTATTTTAATATCTTATTGAGCTACAATTCACAGACCACACAATTCACCCACTTATGTATACTAATTATTGGCTTTAGTACATTCACAGAGTTATGCAATCATCACTACAATAATTTTAGAATATGATATCATCCTCAATTAAGAAACACATACACATTAGCCACTACTCTATAAACTCGTATTCCCCATTTTCTAGGTGAATCTACTCTACTGTCTCTATGGACTGTGGAGGACCACCACTTGACCCCCTCCCAGACCCAAAATGACTGTCCTTACTTGTGAGCCATGCAGGCTGTACAGAGGTGACTTCCCTAAGTTGGCTTTTGGTTTGAATGGTCAGTCTGGCCGAGGCTGTGTCCCTGTCCTCACAGGAGCACGCAGACGGCGTGGCGGGCTAGCACTGCTCCTCACCAATGGCCCCAGCTGCTCCCAGATAAGTGGCTTGTGAAACTGTAGGGCTGAGAAAAGTTAACATCTCCCTGAGGCCTGAGTGACTCCAGAGAAAATTCTCTCCCAGAATGGATGACAAAACAGGTTACTTATTAACCACAACCTAAATCTGGCCCTTCTGTTCCTTTTGCAGGAATACTTTGTTTCTTTTTACAAGCCTTGCCTACCTAGCCACTTACCTAGCACATCCAGCCATGATCCCCTCATCATTTTCCTCAATGTAAATGTGATCAATAAATACTGAGGTTGTGGTGGCCTTGTGGCCTTTTCTTCACCATGGACAATTGGCCATCCCAGATCCCCTTGCATTGCTATTTGTCTCTTGCTCTTTCTTTTCGCCACACACCATAACACCTTGCAGGAAACTGGGGACTCAGTGCAAGGGTCCTCAAAAATGCATTTGTTTATTCAGGTCATTTCATGTAAATAGAATCACGATGTGGTTCTTCGCGATCTGTTTCCTTCACTTAGCAAGGTTCCTGGATTCATCTACTTTGCTGCATGTATCAGTCTTTCATTTATTTTTAATAATATTCTACTGTATAGATATTCCACATATTATTTATCTATTCATAAGCTGATGGAGATTTAGGTTGTTTCTACTTGCACTATTATACAAAATAATGTGATGAACATATTTTATAAGTTTTGTATGGACATGTTTGAATTTTTCTTGGGTATATACCTAAAAATGGAATTGCTAACTATATGGTATCTTTGCATTTAACTTGCTAAGAAACTGTCCAACTATATTCCAAAATGTCTGTTTCCATTTACATTCCCATCAGCAGTGCGTGAGGGTTCCAGTGTCTCCACATCCTCACCAGAACTTACTCTCTACCTTTTGTTTGTTGCTTTTTCTTATAGCCATCCTACTGGTTGTGAATTTCACTGAGGTTTTCAATTGCATTTTTCTGATGGCAAATGTGTTGATATCTTTCCAGGTGCCTATTGGATGTTTGGAGTAAATGCCTATTTGGAATCTTTGCCCATTTTAAATTTGGTTGTCTTCTTCATTATTGAGGAATATTCTAGGTACAAGTTCCTTATCAGATGTAGGACTTGCAAGGATGTGCTCATGTTCTGGTTATACCTTCTTCATGACATCTGTCTCCGCCACACCCTTGTTGCTGGGATGAAACACCCACACCCACACATAAAGGAGGAGAGGATCATGCCGGATCACAGTCCTCAGAGAGCTCAGCCCACAGCTGGCTCCCAGGCAGTAAGGGCAGGGTGCAAGGGCCCGGTGCTGTAGAGCTGCTGACATCATTGTGGCTGAGAAGCAGAGGGTGAAGGTGAGGGCTGAGAAGGGAGATACGCTCTCCTAAGTCACAGCACAGTGTCCTGTCTGCTCCCAGACCTACATCCCTAACAGCACCTTTTGCTCTAAGCACTTCAGTGGACTAATTCTCTGAAGTACAGTGCCCCACGATCCAGTCCCCTTCCACGCATGAGAGTTTGGGGGATACTAGATGCAAACCTAGGATATCCTTGAAAGCATTGATGCTTTTAATTTTGATGGTGTCTAGTTGATAAAACTTTTCCCTTTTGTTATTTCTTACTTGGAGTCTCATATCTGAGAAACCACTGTCAAATCTAAAGTCATAAAGATTTATACTTATAGTTTCTCCTAAGAGTCTCACAGTTTTAGATCAAATTATTTTAAGTTAACTTTGCTGGTGGTATGAGGTAAGAATCCAACTTCATTATTTTGCATGTGGGTATCCACTAAATTATTTTTCATAGGAAAAGAGGGACCCTGTGGTAGAGTTATGTGACTAGCACAATATTATCCAATAAAAAGGTACAATTAGGAAAGGCTTCCCATGTGTGAGGGATTGAACGAAGTTATATCTATTACCTTATTTAGTTTCCACAACCACCTATAAGGTCTTCTTTCTCAAACTACATGTGACAGTTTGAGTGTTAGAGCAGTTAGGTACCTTGTCCGTTATGGCTTGTATATAGATGTCTCTCCAAAATCTCATGTAGCCATAGGTGGGGCTCCTGGAGGTGGGCGGATCTAGAGTATGTGATGATGAGACTGCATATATGGTACTGTGACTGAAAAGGTGCAGTGCTGGAAATAAGGGTGCTCCACTTTGGGTGTGAGTGCTGCCTACTAGCCCGGATAGAGTATCACTGCTTTACTGCCTTCTGCCTGCCCTGCTTTGTAGGGACTGTTTCTCCTCTGTGATGGCCCTCTGACATGCCACCCTGCCTTGAAACCAGATGACTATGAACTGAAACCTCTATAAAATGTGAACCAAAATAAACTTTTCCTCCTTCAATTTGGGGTGTTGGGTACTTCGTTTCGGCAACAAGAAAAGTAACTAAGATATTGTCCAAGGTTGAGTTTAGAGCCTTTCACACTACTTGGACTTACACTAGCAGTGTAAGAACGCAGGGGATGCTTTCAGCACACCTAACAATGCAATGTGAGCTCACTTTTAAAGCATTTACCTAACATTTTTTATTTATACTAGAAGCATGTTGTCATTTCTTGAATGTCTCAACTGGCAAATTTGACCCAAATAAAAGTACAATTTCTTCAGAATCAAAGAAAGACTTCTGCTCCTGACAATATCAAGTAAGTTATTTTGAACAGTTCTCCCACAGAAGGGAAAAACTTAAATTTGTCATATAAATATTTAAATTTTTTCCCAAATGGTGGCAATGTAGGGAATGTCTGATAAGACAGTAAAGAATGACTAGGCAAAGATGTAAGAGAAAATGAGAACCAAAGGGACAAAATAAGTGGTTTTGTCCTGAAGACAATTGTGTACACACTGTGCTGTAGCCATTGGGGTTAGAGAATAGAGGTGAAATTGCAGAGCTGTGCAAACCAGAAAGTCTAGGAGGTGACTCATAAACACACAGTAAGGTGGGCCCAAGAAAGAGTCAGAACCATCCCCAGGTAAGATAAACCAAGAAACAACCTGATGGCCCTTGTGCACAGGCAAAGGAGAAAGAAGTGAGTTTCTCCCTGTGGGTACGTAACCACAGGCTGGCCCTATTTGTCTAACAGGCACATACACATTTTATTTAGAGGGAAGTGTCCGCAGACTAAGCCTCAGAAATATCTCACATATGTAATTACATAAGATAATGCGCAACATGCAACCAAAGATAACCAAGCATATAAAGACAAAGACTCTATGGGTAACGTGCTATGTATTTATAAGTTAAGAATTTATTATCTCTATTTTATAGATGAAGAAATAGGCAGCAAAGGGTTTGATAATTTATTGTTATTATTTAGTACTGGGGATTGAGTCCAGAACCTGTGCAAAAAGACACATCTTCAGCCTTTAAAAAAATTTTAGGAACTGGGCATGGTAACACACAAGTGTAATCCCAGCACTAAGAAGACTGAGGCAGGAGGATCACTGTGAGTTCAAGGCCAGCCTAGGCCACAGAGCATGTTCAGGGCAACCTGAACTACATAGTGAGACTCTGTCTCAAAAAAATTTTTTTTTAAATTTTGACACTGGGTCCCACTAAGTTGCTAAATTGCTGGGGCTGGGATAGATTTTCTTTTTTTGTTTTAACGAATTTATTGGTACACTTTAGATACACATAATAATCATGTTCATTGTATTATATTTAAAGAAACAAAAGGCAAACCTAAAAATATTGCAAAATATATAAAGAGAACAAGAAACTACAACAATACCTCAGTTCATGAACTCAATTCATTCCACGATTCTGGAAAAGATGGCCGCATTCATGTGCATGTGGCAAAGATGGCTGCCATCATGTTTGTCACCAGGTGCAGAGGTCGTAAACAAAAACACAATTTTACCAAATGTTTCTGTTTGCAAACCAAATTATTTTCAAACAAAAGTGTTTGTGAAGCAAGGTACCATTGTATAAAATATTCTATTTCCACTGGGAAGTTGGCCTTGAAAAACAATATTGATTCTGGCAGCACACTGAGCTACTCTCTACAAAGCACCCCTGCTTTGGCATTTTCCTGGGCACCTGCAAATCCTCTCATACTCCAGGAGCAAAAGTAAGGAAGCAGGAGAGAGCTCCACTGGCCATTCTTTTTCCAAAATTCTGAACTTCTAAGGTAAGCTACCAAGGTAAAGATACAAAACCTAGAGTACTATTTTTCCCACATAGGAACCCAAATCGTCAAACTGCACACATTCTAAAGACCTAGCTAAATCCCTAAAACCTTCCCAGAGCAGATTCAGAAGTTTCCTTCATCCCTCTCTCCTGTCACTGGTACCTGGCAGCCATGCCTGGGCCTGGTCTATACCCACACAGCTGCCCAACCGTCTCCCCACCCTTCATACTCCTGCAAGTTGGCTTCTGGTCACCTTCACACAGAACTTCTAAAACACAGGTGTGCTCTCGAAACCCCTTCCCCCACCCCCAAGGGATCAAAATGATGCCCACAGTCCTTGGCCAGGCATGGCAGGTACAGCTTTTATTATGTGGCCTTTCAGGCACCCAGTGTCTAATGCAGCATCCAGCCTATTCATGACACCACACCTTGCACCATCCTGTGGTAGCATGCGTAGCCTGCAGTTTCTTCAGTGTGCTGTGCAAGGCCTCTGTGTCCCAGCCCCTCACCCCTCAAGCCCCGGATGGCACGTCTTCTGTGGTGGCTGTCTCACCCAGAAGGAAGGCAAAAGAGAGGGCACATTTTAAAAGAAGTGTTGACTAGAAGTTTGTCTTTGTTTTAAAATCAACTTACAGGTGCATCTCTGGACTGTTTGCCATTTTGTCCGCAGAGCACTTAGCAAAGCACTATGTTGCAAAACACAGTAGCACATCTGTTTGAACATCTGCCTCGTTTCCTGTATGCCACACACCAGGACACCAATGAGCAGCGACCCAGGTGTCTCTCTCCTCCCTGCAGTTTTCTCTGTGACAGGGTCTTAGCCTCACAATGACTCACCTGACTACTGTCCCTCCGTGTCCAGGCTCAGATAAGCCAAGGTTCTCCCCATTTCTCATTTCCTTGCTGTGGACTTTTGTTTCTCTTAGGAAAACCCTCACCAATGACAAGATTTTATACCGCAGCGCAGAGGGTGTGACCCAGCCCTCCAGGGATCTTGTTGGGGACAGCTGAGAGATGGGAAAAATAACCAAGACACTGGCCTCAAATCTGAGAGAAGTGAGTCATGGGCAGCTGCACACACAAACGATTTTAAAACAGGACGAGGAAAAATGTTGTTAAGTGAAAAGCAATCTCGTTTGTCCCAGGTTTGTGAAAAAACAATGACTTTCTTAGAAACAATGTGGCTCTCTGGACAGGTGTATGCATCCAGAAGGTGTCCAAGTATGAAACTGCAGGCTGCCATACCTGGGCACCTTCTTTCAGATTTCCTATGACTGACATGACTCAGAATTCAAATGATTCCCTCATTACATGACAACAAATATGTTCTGAGTCCTTCTCACCCACAAGACTCAGCTTGGAACAAGCCACAAACAACAGTGGTTCCACCTGCTCTCAAGGAAAAAGAGAAACCAGGTCTATGAAGGGAACAGCTACACCCCTTTGTCTTGAGTTCAGAGACCTCGGCCTCCTGTCTGCCCAGAAGGACAGTACATCCCTCCAGTTTAGCCCTCAATGGTCTGTTTTACTCTCCCCTAGGAGCTGCAGGCTAACAGTTAATTCTCTTAGGTATCTTCCCCTGGTTCCTGGGAGAGTTCTAGCACCAAAGGAACACAATTACTTTTAAAAACAAAGTATTTAATTTTTCTTTTTTATTTTATTGATAGTAGGTGAATTTTCCTAGCTTTCTTCTTCTTTTATTCTTTTTTTAAGGTCATAAGAACCAGGAAAAAAAATGTCCTGAGTTGTGCTACCTAGAGACCCAGAAAAGGCTCAAATAGAAGCTGGAGCCTTAGGTACAGGAGCCAGAGGACCGCAAAGGGAGCAGAAAGGCCTGCAGGCCCTGATCCTGCTGGTGGCCAGGGGCAGCGGCTCTGGGCCAGGAGTGAGCTGGAAGCAGGGCCCTCCCAAGCAGAGCCCCAGCTCTGCCTGCCCCCCATGCCAGACACAGGGCAACATGCGCTTCTGGGCCAGTGACTCCTCTGAGCTGCATACTGCAATAACAGACATCCTGGGTTAGAGAAGGGTACATAAGATGCTGATAAATATAAAGGCAGGTGGTGGAAGCTTGGTCTGTAGTTGGTTTTCGGTCCTAGTTATTGAGCCTAGAGCCTCGGAATTGCTTATCCTGAATGCTAACTCTGCAGTCTACCATAGAGTCATACCCCAGAAATGGCTTGACTTTAAAGCCAAGTGGTCATGTGGGTCCGTGTTTCTGCTCGACCACCTTCCCCTACTGCGTGACTTCTCTGTAAACTGATCTTGTTCACCCCAACAGACAGGGGCTCCCTAGGACTAGGCCATCTTTCCCTTCCCTCATCTTGCCACCACCCTCACTGTGCTCTAGCCCAGACCTCCCTTGCTCTGGAACCCCATTTCACCCCGCTGGAACATCTGTCCTGGTGTGCATGTCTGAGCCACAGAGTCCAATGACAAAGTCCAGCCCTTGCAATGCTCTGGTCTCCGGGCCTGAACTGCACTGCTCAGGGTAAAGGGAGTCACTGCTGGCTCACTCTACAGTCCCGTGTTGGTTTGCCAGAGCTGCCACAACAAATTGACACAGACAGACCAGCTCAAAACAACAGAAAGGTGTTGCCTCCTAGTGCTGAGTGTGCAAACCAGAATTCAAGGAGTGGACAGCACCAAGCTCCCCCTGCACCTCCTCCAGCTTCCAGGGCCCGGTTGCTCCTTAACTTGCATCCATGTCTCGCTCACCTCCCTCCACCTTCACATAGCCACCTTCCTGCAGTTCACCACCATTTTCCCATTTGTCTCTAAAATCTGCACACTCAAACGTCCCTTTTTCATAAGGACAAGGGTCATAGTGGATCAGGGACCACCTTAGAGGCTTCACTGCAACCTGTGACTCTGTAAAGACCTTATTTCTAAGTAAGAGCACATTTTGAGGTTCTGGAGTTTGGGAGTGCAACAAACCTACTTGGGCGACACAGCCCAACCGCAAACAGCCCCCTCTGCCGTGACTTGCACTCTTAGCAAATTCCTTTGCAGACAAAGTCCATTGTAATAGCACCAGACAGGGCCTCACCTGGGGGCTGGAACAAGTATCTGTGAAAAGTGGTCCAAAGGAGGTTCCAGTGCCTGTCAGCACCAAGATCTGGCCACCAGAACTGGCACTAAGCAGGTGCTGACAACACAGGAGTGCTGTATTTCTATCTTTATTTCAAGTGTCATCACTGAATATTCACTGAAATAGCTGAGTGGCTTCAGTGACATGCACAAGCAGCAATCATAGTCCTGGTGGAGTTCCTGGGCAGGGAACACTACCCCGGAGTCCACAATTGTTCTCACCTCAGCTGCAAAGCAAAGCAACCCAGCCAGTCCTCACCACGCCCTCCGCTGTGGTCCCAGCTCCACCCTAGCCCAGTCCCCACACTCAGTGTCTGCTCAGCCAAAAAGCGCACCCGTGCAGAATGGTCTTCTCCTCCCACTGCTTTCTCGTCTGTGGAGGGTGATTATCTTAGACATGGGGCTTAGAAGTGGCCTGAAAGAGGGAAATTGGCAGCCTGAGAGGTGGCTTGTAGGGTGGGCAAGAAAAATCCTCAGAGGGAGGCAAACAAGTCAGGACAGACCCAGCTGCAGCTGCAGGCTGAGGGCTGCCACCGTCCAGCTGGTTCACAGGAAGGGTCAGATCCTTAGACTGTCACTTACAGTGACAGCAAGGGTGGTCTACAGAGGATATGGAAGTAGCCTGTTGTGATTTAGGCCTCACACAACAGAGAGCAGAGCATGCTAAGAATGTGTGACGGGAAGCCAAACAGCCTATAGCCTCTTCTGGCTTTGTTGTGTCCCAGCTATGCAGTTCTGAACAAGTTTCCTTACTTCTCTGATCCTCACAGGTATTAGTAGCACTGTAATGATGTTTGCCCAAACTATCTTGGAGGGCTGTTTTATTCAACTAGTGAATGAAAAATAACTTAATAATAAGGAATTAAGACAGTAACAGTGGATACTACTTCAAGCTATTATGTCTAGTTAGAGGACTCAGGAAAATTTGAATGGCAGAAAGCCTAGACATGCACAGCAAAGTATAGGAACACCTGCCTCTTAGCTGAGAACGGAACTCTACTTGCAGAATTCACCTAGTCAAGCCAGACCACAGGGTGGCTAGGTTAGCCTGTGTGTTCCAGTGACCCAGAGCTTAACAGGATAAATAACACACCCACACACACGAGCTGTGCTGCTACATGCAGAGCAGCCCAGGCGTAGCTCCTAGGCCACCTCCTGTCCTTCTCCAGGCAAAGGAACCAAGGAATCTAGATTCATATCTCTCATCCTGTGCTAAAATCACATCCAAGTAGATCAAAGACTTATATAAATACAGAAGCAATGAATCTGCTGGAAGTTAAAACAGGTAAAACTCTTGAGCACATAGGCAAAGGCTTTCCGAACGAAAACCCACTTGCACAAGAAATCAACAATGAACGCATGGCATCACATCAAATTAAAAGGCTTCTGGAGAGCACAGTAAACAACCAACAGACTGGAGAGACAACCTACAGAATGGGAAAAAATGCCAGCTACTACTCAAAGTAGTGTCTAGAATATATAAAGAACTCAAAAACATTATACCCCCCAAAAATAGAAGACCCAATCAAAAAATAGGCATCTGCAATGAACAGACACTATGCAAAAGAGGAAGCACAAATGGCCAGTAGTACATAAAAAAGGAGTTGGCATTTTTGCACATTAGGGAAATACAAATCAAAACAACACTGAGATTCCATCCAGAAAAAAATGTCTATCACCATGAACTCAAAAACAACAAAAGCTGGGCCAGCCTGTGCATATAAAGAACGCTTCTACATTGTTGGAGGGAGGGTAAACTAGGGCAACCACAGTACAGAGATTCTTCAGAAAACTAAAACTAGAAATTTTATTTGACCCAGTAGACCTCTGTGGGTATCTTCCATATGACAAGGATACACGCATGCCCAGTTTTTATAGTAGCACAACTCAGCTTAATCTTGGAAGCAGCCTGTACACTACACATATCAACAAATGTCGAACTGATAAAGAAAGTGTATTTATACACAATGGAGCATTACTCACCCATAAAGAAGGACACATTTGAGTCATTCATAGGAAAATGCATGTATCTTAAGACTATACTGCTGAGTAAAATAAATCACACACAGAAAACTCAGTATTTCATGGTTTCTTTTACATGAGAAACTTATATAAAGTATAAGTAATTTAGAAGTTAAGTAAGATATGGGTTCTACGAAACAGGGAGGTAGACTTTGAGGAGCTAACATCTGGGGACGGGATGCTATGAGGGACAAGGGGAGGGGAAGCAAAAGGATCAAAGCTGGTACGCATGTGGACCAATTCCTGTGATAAGCGTATTTACTATATGCACTGTAAACACGGAAAAAGAAAACAAATTATTTTAACCGAGGAGAAAACCCAAAGGAGCCGAGGACTCCATTTTGTCAGATGGAGGCAGAAAATACCTCTGCGCTATGGAGAGAAGAGGGAGAGGTGGCCACGGTGGAGATGGGAAGGGCGGCAGGTGGAACCGGTGTGACTCCTACCACCTGCCCGCCTTGGGGTCCTCCGCCCAGGGCCACACTCCCGTGCCAGCGCTTCTGTGGCCCCTGCAGATGCTGCTGAGGTGGACAGAAAGGATGGGGAAAGCATACGTTTTTCCTTCCAGCTGTGTCAACATCCTTTGCTGTATGGTTTGTCACCCAGCCCTCGAATTTGGGTTGTTCTGGAGGTTTACGATACAATGTGGTAAAAGAGTGCAGCAGAAGCAGCGGTCTAAGCCAGAAAGGGCCTTGTGTATTTTCTGGTTGTCACACAAACACGCGTGGACAGGTATGCTGGAGGGTAAGACAGCAAACTGACGTCTTACCAAGAGCAGATGGAGGCAGTCAGTCTATCCCAGTGGAGCTCAGCTGAAATCTCATTCTAGCCAAGGAGGACCCACACGTGTATTCATGAAGCTACCTGAGACCAGTCAGCCTTCAGCTGGCACAGAGACAGATGGTGGACTAAATAAATTCCTGTTTTTTATGCCACTCAGTTTGGGGGTGGGTGGTTATTCAACATGAGCTAAGTGATGAATATTAACCCTAACCCCCAACAGGAGCACAGCAGTATTTGCTTTCCTTCAGGCTGGGATAGAAGATGAAGAAGTGGGGTACAAAGAGCAGCACAGCCTCCTCCGCTACACGGCAACACTCCCAGACTGGGTTATGCAGCCCAACAACAGGACTCTGCAAATTGCGCATGGCCTCCTCTGCTACACAGTAACATTCCCGGACTGGGTTACGCAGCCCAACCGCTGGACTCTGCAAAGTGTGAGCAGCATAACGGTACAGACACTGATTTCCGGATCTTCAGGTCCCACATATGCACATCCTTCCCTAAAAATTACTCTGTCTGTTCTTAAGGTTCTCCTTTCTGCTTCTCCTGTTGTGAAAGATCCTTTATCCATTTAACAAAGAAAAAGCAAGCCTCGACCCACCCCTACCTCACCCCAGGATCCTGCTCCTCCATGTAAAACCCTCAAGAGAACTGGCCCAACAACTTCAGAAACTGGACGTTATCCCGCCTCTGTGTGATTGGGAGCAGGAGGGTTGGGGGCCAAGGAGAGGTCAGTGCTAAGTGAAAGTGAACACGAGGAGATTCCAAATGTTATGTGTGCTGCATCAGTAGAAATGCACAGTTACTCCACTTGTATATGACTAAGTGTGTCTAAGATATGAGCCTTTCCTAGATGTTCTATGTGAAAATGCTTAAAGTGTTCCATCTTCCATGAAACCCTTCATAGTGAGATCTGGGAAACTACGGGTTAGCAGGAAAGTTTCAAGTGATCTCACAGAAAATAACATCTCAGCGCCCTCCGTTTGCAAGCCCTTCCTAGATGAGGCAGAAATCTCCTAGTTTCTTTGGTTTATTGAAAGGAAGTTAATGCTTAACTTTTTTTTTTATCAATTTTGCATGCCTATATTTGGTGATTTGAACAACTACTTTGAAGATAACAATATGCAATATAATAACCACTGTTGATTTCCTATCATCTTGTTTCAAAATTCTGTATCATTTTTAATATTTTTTTTATTTTAAGAAATTTTTTTATTCCCTTTAAAATAAAAAAAAAATCTCTTCAGCCTGAATGTGACCCTAGGTGCCCTGCTGCAAGAGGGCTCCCCTCCTGTCTCAGATCGTCTGCCCGCTGACTTGGCCTGAAATACTTTTAGGAAAACATGCCCAAGACACCCGGTACCCACAGGGTATACCAAAAAGGTACCAGGACCTCAGAGAGTTCTAACTTCAGATTCTAAGGATGGCTGGAACGGGCTCACATATCACCATAAAGAAATGCACATGCTGCTTAGCCTGGCAATGAGTGCCAGCTTCACAGCCAACACCACGGCAGGAAGCTCCTGCTCTTCAAACCTTCTAGAACTTCCAGAGGCTCCAGGAAGGAGGAAACAGAGTCAGTGAGACCCATGAACACTGCTTACAGGTGAGCGCCAGCAAGGGTGTGAGAGGAAGTAATCACACAGGGTGGCCTCTGTAATCACACATCTGCCCTCTGTCTTCTCCCATCAGCAATGAAATTTTACTCCCAAGATTTTAAGAAGATGTGAAGGAAATGAGTTTCTCTTTACCCACAACCCTCTAAAACTGCCAATGTGATACTCCAATTCAGCTTTAAATAAAATGCTTGTCCAGAGCCATTTGAGTCAGGAGATGACTAAGCTGTCTGGACAAGCTGGCAAGCAGGCAAGATACACTTTCTCCTCTTAGCTAGGAACAGCAAGCAGATGTGGAAAGTGCAAAGGTTCTGACCTGCATAAGAAAACTGTGAGCTCTTCCCTTATTGCAATCTGGAGAAAAAAGAACCAAACTCCCCCTGCCTTGGAAATGGGTCATCATAGGAGCTCAGTGCTGAGGCTATTGAGGGGGGTTTGCCAAATGAGACCAGATACTAAGAGGAAAGCCAGACATACCTCTGTGTGTGGGGAAGGGGGCGTGCGTGTGCATGTGCATATGTGTGTGTGCGCACCGAGCAAGCTTGTGATGAGAAGTCTGGCAGGAGAGTGTTTGGAGGGCAACATGTCTCCATCCAGCTCTGTCAATGCTGAGCCCTAGATGTGAGACCTGGGGCCCTCCTTCTTGGGAGGCATTTTCAATTCTTCTTTTACAAAATCCATCCACACATACGTTTGAGAGATAAGAGGTTATGTAAGAAGCACCTCGTATAACACTGTCCCTCCCAGAGCGGGCAGAGTGGGCAAGTGGACCACACTCCTAGCCACGAGCTTCTCAGACCCCTTAGCATTTGCCAAGCAGCTTGAAGCAAATTTCAATAGTAAAATTTGGAGAGATTTTAAAGGCAAAAGTATAGATTCCTGATTCTCTGCTGAATGAACTGAACATTGCTACACTGATCTCAGCAACACAGACTAGTTGTTATCTAGTGTTACCTGTGTTGCTGAGGTCAGAACACTTGATAAAAATGTTACACGCAGGACACAGACAGTGCCTGGGTTTGCCACTCAGCATTTCTGCTCCCCCTTTCCTGGAGGGCAGAGCAGGTGCCCAGGAGAGAGGGAAGGGCCCTATTTAACAGTCTCACATCTACCACCTACACCACCCAAGACCAGGACAGAGATTTTTACGAAGGCACTACAACAAACTCTGCAGCCGAAAGCAAACAAATCAACAACTTAATTTAGTGAACTACAGAAAAAGAGATACTGACCTTAAGACAACTGCTCCAAACTAACTGGGAGAAACCTTCCAGGAATGCCACTGAGGCTGGAAAAAGCTGCCTGCAGTTAGGAGGCTTCTAAGACACATGTATACCCACATCCTGTTAGCTGGGAGGCCCTTGCAAATCTCAACAATCCCTGTCCCTCAGACATCTGCTCTGCCAGGACTCCAGGATAAGGTCTAAGAGACAGATGTGGCGCTGGGCACACCCCTACTCACTGCAGCAGGTTCCAGCCCTCCAGGCACGGACAGAAGGGTGCCCTTCTAGTAAACCCTGAAGCCCAGATACTGAGCATACATACTCTCCACTCCCCCGAACATTCCTCATGCCACTGCATCTTCCAGTGTGCAGAGACGGGTCTTACAGCAATAATAACTGATCATGCAACCAAAGGAAGAGGCCAGACACCAACAGGCTTTCAAAGTCTGGGCTCAGCGCCCAGCAGCTACGTGTATAGCTCAACAAACCTTTGGGGCCAGATGAGTTTCAGAACCAGATTTTTTAAACACTCTCATCAGAATCTGAGGAAACATCCTATAGGCTCATTAATTTCTTTTTTGGCACCAAAACTTGAATATTTGTAACAAACTTCTACCAGTTCAAATTATTATAAGATGAAATCCAGAGTTCTCAAGGATGGGCAGTCTGGCACCCTTTGGGTCACTTCCTTCCAAAAGACAGCTAAACCCAGTCATCCAGGTGCAAAGGCTTCTGGCAGGAAACGGACAAGTGGGGTAACTCCGCAGAGCTTGGGAGACATCCCTGACTGGGGCCTGTACAATGGGTCAGCTGAAAGTTCAGCTGGAGACTGCCTGACTCAGAAAATGCCTTCTAAGTTGAGCTTCCCTGGACTCAGGACCCAGAAGAGAAACGATTCCAACATATTTAGAAAATCAGAGTTGCAAGACTCTACCCAAGTCGAAGGACACAATGCTCTGGCATAGGCCACAGAGGGGTCACCGTGCCATGGCAGACCAGACTTCTCACAGCCCTGATCTCGTGTGACGGGTGCCAGGCAAGTCCGGCGTAATCTTCCTCCCTTCCAGGTGTGGAAGGGACTCCTATTAGCTGCTGCCTTTCTCTCTGCCTCCTTATTGGCCAGCAGGCCCCGGGACTGGCCTCCTGCCCTGTTCTCGTCTCACTCCAGGCAGCCCTTGCTCACTGAATCCACTAACATGGCCTCACCTATAACCTTCACGCCCCTGCTCTCGCTTCTCAATCTTCAGTCCACCTCTTCCCCAACTCCAGTTCACATTTTCGCTGCCTCTTGAGCTGCCCTAGAAGGGCTACCATGTGCCTACGACTACTGGTACATACTATGGGCCTCTGCCCACATCCCCACATCTCCTGGCCCTGTACTTGGTTGACCGGTCATGTGGCAGGCTCTGGCCAGCGCATCACGAGTGGAAATGTCATGTGTCACTTTAGCTGAAGTTTTATCAGCTAGTGCACAAGCCCTGTGTTTTCTTCCCCTCCATGTTACCAGGACAAGATGCTGGAGACCCAAAACTACACATCTCAAATCACAGCTTACCAAAAGTCATTGGATTTGTATTAAACTGCAAGAGAAATAAACTTCAAATGTGAAAATTTACTGAGATTTTGGAGTTTCTGGTGGGGCAGCCAGTGTTAACTACCCAAATACTCTGGCCTTCTCCACTGGCAACTTCCTACTTCATGCTCCAGTTTAAATACTTTCCCTCCTCTGGGTGTCCACCTTCAGTGGGATGCCAGTCACCCCATTCCATGGCCTCCAGCAACCCACTCACGCACCCAGAACAGCAACAGTCTCGATCAACTGCCACAGCTGTGTGTATACACGTGGCTCCCACAGTTGTGTGGGCACACGTGGCTCCCACAGTTGTGTGTGCACACGTGGCTCCCACAGTTGTGTGTGCATGCGTGGCTCCTACAGTTATGTGTGCTTTCTCCTCCTTCCTGTGTGTGCAGTGCCTTGCCAATAGCCACTATCCAGTGTTTATGATCTACTGAGGCAAACCCAAAGCCTTCTTATTAGGAGGTGAGCCAATTCCAAATCAGCACTTTTCCCAGAGCCCCGGCGAGAACACTGTGTATTCTATGGGAGGAGGCAAGAAAAGTAGTCACTGACACCTCCTTTATCCTTAGATCCTTTGCTCCCTCTTACCTCCCAGCTGTACTGCAGGACAGCTTCCACTTAAAAAACACACAGTGTTTTCAGGAGCTATCAGCTAAAACATTGCTTGGAAAGCAAAGAGGGCACTGCTAGTGACAAGATTAAAGCAGAGGAGGCTCTTCCACGGCCCTGAGAGCCTGCCCCTGCCCCGTGCCTGTAGAGCTGAGGTTCCTGAGCTGGCAGCTGGGAACTGTGCAGCTGAACTGGGGTTATTTCTGGCATGAAAGAGCTGCAGCAAAAGCATGGCTGGCTCCTCAGAGACCCAGATGTGGAGATGACAAGCCAGTGGTGTGGAGTCACGTCATCACTGCTTGACAAGGCTTCCCAAAATCCAAAGCACAACCATGTTGCTGGTCAGAGAAACAGGGCAGAGGGATCTGTCCTTTCAAAACATAGTGAGTTGGCTTCAGTGATGTGCACTGTGAGCAGTTCCACATTTCCCAAGTCCCAGAGGAAAATGATCTCTTAGTCTGAACCCAAAGGAAATGATGGTCAGTGAGTCCAATGCCTTTTGGACAGCTTCCACATGCCAGCATTTTACCTGCTGCAGGTGTGGCTTCTGTGGACCTTGAGTCAGTGTACTCAGCGTATATCACAGGTACACTGACAGCTAGTTTTTAGATACCAATATCCACAAGAGCTGCGGCAAACACAGGGGCCATGCCCGTGGACTTAGGACAGCACATGGGCTTCTAAGACACAACTCCAGTAGGGCGCTCAGGGCACCCAAGGGAACAAGGTTAAACCTGACGGCGTCCCCGAGGCTAGGATCTGGAAACAGCAGAGAAGGTAAGGGAAAAGCAGGGATAAGTTCGAGGGAGTCGGACTGTGCACTTTGATGTTAAGTAAGTGTCACCTGTGGGCCAGGTCTCTGCCTGGTCCCAAGCAGACCCTAAATAAGTATTAAATAAGTGTCATATGTGGTAGGTAGGCGGTGCATCCAAAACAGGGAGACTTAAAGGCACAGGTATGCAGGAAGTCGTTCCGGGCTGGTACACTGCTAGGGCACACACCATGAACACAGCAATAAGTGCTTCTCCCAAATCCCTTCTGCAAGACCAAGCGCACACACAGAAAGCAAGGAATGGAGTGCAAACAGCACTGCCAGGAAACTCACCTTGGACAAAAATCCTGTCCCAATAGGTTTTCCCAACCTGATTGCCCCCAAGAAACACAAGGTTGAACAGGATCAGCATCGAGGTGGAACAAGATGCCAGGGCAGCATGGAGCCGGCGGCGAGCTTGTGGGGAAAGGTGTCGGGCCTGTGAGGAAAATGGCAAGAAGGATTTCATCACAACGATTTCATCACAAGGGTGGGATGAAGGGGGCCCAAGACATTCTCTTGTGCCAGCCCAAAGTGTCTCTTCCCATCCCTGAGCTGGGTCACTACTGAAGCAGCTCTCATAACTTGTATCACTGCAGCAAGTTCATTTTTTTTTTATTTTAAAGAGGAGGGCTGGGGATATAGCTCAGTGGAATAAGCGCTTGCCTAGCAAGCGCAGGGTCCTGAGTTCGATCCCCAGTACTGCAAAAAAAAAAAAAAAAAGACTATATATTTTAAAGAGGATACGGTCTGATCAATTAGCAAATTCATTTTGGCGAAGGACTGTATGTGGGATGTTATCACCTCCTCCCACACTGCATAAGGCAACCATTGTAGCTTAGCAGCCCTCACACCCTGCCCTTGGAGGCACTGTGGATGTTTTCTGCATATAAATCTGTAAGTGCTCTCCATGACAACTAGTAAAAACAACTCCATGTCAAGATCAGAACAATCAGAGGTCAAGGTCAGAGTGATCTTCTAGGCCAGTTAACTTGACCCTGGCAAGCCTGCGAACTGCCCCATAAACCTGCCGGATTATTGGGAGGAATCTCACAGTGAGGGCGCAAGAGAATCCAGGGATGCTGGACTCAAACTCCCTGACAGCACAGAGTTGCATTGAGGAACGGGGGTGATCCCAGCGCCAGAAGCACTGGAGGCTGGAGCAGTGTTTTCCAGCACCAATGCAAAGGACAGTGCTGCTCCTTCCCTGCCTGCTGCTCTACTTTCAATATTTATTTAGGGATCTTGTAAAGCAAACAAAGCCTTTATTCCTCATCAGCGACGATTCTGGTGGCTCTTGAATGATGTCACAGTGTTTATCTGCAGTGTGTGAGCCACTGGCTTGTACCTAGGACTGTGCCTTCAGAATGAAAATCAGGCACAGCACCACAGCCCCAGCTTAATCCAGTGGCACAGAAAGGAAAGGGAAAAGAGCGGCCAGAATATCCCCCACCCCCCTAGATGCCTCTGGGGCTACACACACCCTCACATACACTCTGCTTCAAATCACAAGCTGAACTCTGAGTAGTCCACGGGCAGCAGCCTTTGCGGCCCACAGGTAAAGTGGCTGAGAGCCTGGTGGGAAGCACGTTTATTTCTGGGGACCTTGCTGTGGATCACCTGTGGCCACTTGCTGTGGATCACCTGTGGTCACTCTTTCAGAAATAAGTGAGCTTCTCCTGAAGCTTTGTGGAGGTTTCAGTCTAGAGAAAGGAATTCCTGCCCCTCCTTTTCCTCTCCTGCCAGTACAGGGCTGTTCTATATGCTCAGACCTAGCTGGTTTGTGTGTCTCCCCAGCATGGTTCTCTCCTCCAACCTCTCTCTGGAGTATGCAGCTATAGTTACCATATCCAAGTGCTGCCTCCTTCTGGATAAGATGGGAAGCAGAACAGCTGGGCATGACTCCAGTGCTGGAGGCCCAGTTGTCCCACTCTTCCAAGAGGCCATGAGCAGGTATGAGCGGAAGCTGCCAGGCAAAAGCAGATAACTGGACAAGGAGAGAAAAGGGAAGGAACCACTCTTTACCTGAGAAAAAGGAGTCACTCACTGGTTTCAGCATTTGAAAGCAGAGGAGATATTTTCTGGGTTTTATTGACTCAATTAGCAATCACTGGAAAGGCAGGATAAGAGGTAGTCAGGACATAGTGAAAAAGAATTCAAAATACTATAAATAATATATTAATTCAAAAGAATTAATATTTGAAATATTTGAAAGAATTCAAAATATTAAAATATTAAGACACTATGAATTGGAGACTTCCAGGAAGATGGCAGAGTGGCGAACAGCAAAGAAACAGCCTCTGTGAGATTTGGTGTCCAGATGCTGCAATATAGCAACATGAGGAAGAGAGGAAGGAGGGAGTGGATCCCTAGCACCAAGCAAGAACTGAAGCCCAAGGGAGAGTGAAGAGAGACACCTCTGTGCAGAAAAAGGGGGCAAGAGGCACTTTCTTTCTGAGTCCTGATTCACTGAGTGGGAGAGGCAGCTTGAACCAGCAGATGCATAGTGACTACTAGTGACCCTAGAGGTGTCTATGAAGAAATGAACCAGCAGAACAGAGCAGTGGATGTAGCAAACTGTGGTGGCTGGTGAGTTATTTGGGTTTAGATACCTCCCAGGAGAGGCATTTGGATGGTTGCCATCTTGGAGAGGGGCCAAGTGAGCACTCAGATCAGCTGCCAGTTGACTCCATCCAGTGGCTTCCAGTGTCAGGATGAGGTGGAACCAAGTTCAGGTTGGCAGGAGGTCAATTAGCCGAGTTCCTGTCAGCAGGAAGCCAAGTTCAAGCTGGCAGGAGGCACACAGAGTGCTGCAGGTTGAACAAATTGGCTTTCAGTCTCACAGCCTAAAACAAGCCTGAACTTCAGTGGAACTAAAGGTGTATGTTTGCTGGGATTATTCAGTAACCCACTGTAGAGCTACAGCTGGTATGCTGGAATTAATCACCTTGGTTCTGGGCTCTGTTTGCTCACTCTGTCTACCAGTGATAGCAGAGACACACTCTGATATTCAGAAAAGTGAGGCATATAGTTATATGGTAAAAAAAAAAAACTACACCAAGGCATATAATAGGGAAGATTCCAAAAATTCAAGACAAGGACAGAATATTAAAAAGTTGTAGAGAAAAGAAATAAGTCACCTATACAGGAAAGCCTGTGAGAATTGCAGCAGACTTCTCAACACAAACCTTCAAGTCAAGGAGAGCTTGAAGTATTTAAAGCACAAAAAGAAAACACCCTCCAGCCCAGACTCATGTACCCTGCAAAACTATCTTTCAAAACTGATGGAGAAATAAGATACTGCCATGCCAAAGGACACCTGAAGAAATTCATGACCACTGAGCCAGCCCTCCAAAATGTTCTGAAGGACCTTATTCTTCTGACCCTTTGATGAAATTGAAAGGGAAGCAATAATCCCAAAGTCATTCATGGAAGCAAGCTTAATACCAAAACCAGAGAAAGAACTAACCAGAAAAGAGACCTACAGACCAATCTGCCTAATGAACATAGATTTAAAAATCCTCAATAAAATACTGGCAAACAGAATGCAGCAAATCACCAAGAAGATTATACACCATGAACAAGTAGGATTCATTCCAGGGATACAAGGTTGGTTCAACATATGCAAATCAATAAATGTAATATACCTTATCAACACAGCCAAAGAAAAAAATCACATGATCATCCCAATAGATGCAGAAAAAGCTTTTGACAAAGTCCAACACTCATTCATGATACAAATCCTACAGAAAATCAGCAAAGATGGTCTTTACCTCAATCTGATAAAAGCCATCCATAACAAGCCAACAGCCAACATCATACTAAATGGAAAAAAATCAGAAAGCTTTCACTCTAAAATCAGGAACAAGATAAGAATGTCCACTATCACTACTCTTATTCAACACAGTTCTGGAAAATTAGCCAAAGCAATAAAAAGAACAAGGATAGGAAAGAAAGAAATTCAGTTATCATTATTTGTGGATGACATGCTATTCTACATAGAGGACCCCAAAAACTCTCCCAAAAGATTGCTTGATTTAATAATTAAAATTCAGTAGCATAACTGGATACAAAGTCAATACTCAAAAATCAATAGCACTTTCAAAAATCAACCACACTCTCCACTGTAGCACCCCCCCAAAAAAATACTTAGGAATCAATCTAACAAAGGAAGTAAAAGATCTTTACATTGAAAACTATAGTATTCTTAAATAGGAAATCGAAGAGGATAACAGAAAATGGAAAGATATCCCTTATTCTTCGGTAGGAATAATTAATCTAGTGAAAATGGTCATACTCTCAAAATTAGTACACAGACCTAATGCAATTCCAATAAAAATGCCAGTAGCATATCTCATAGAATTAGGAAAAACTATACTAAAATTCATTTGGAATTAGAAAAGACCTAGAACAGCAAAAGCAATTCTGAGCAACAAAGGCAAAGCAGGGGCATCACAATATCTGACTTGAAATTATACTACAAAGCTACTGCAACAACAAAAAAGAAAAGCTTAGTACTGGCAAATATAAACAGATCCAAGGATCACTGAAATAGATTAAAAGATGCAGAAACAACTCCTAACATATTCAGTCACCTTATATTTGACAAAAGAGCCAAGCACCTTCACTGGAAGACAGCCTCTTTGATAAATGGTGCTGGAAAAACTGGCTTTCCACATGCTGAAGATTAACACTGGATTCGTGTCTTTCACCACACAATAAACTAAAATTGAAATGGATCAAAGACCTAAATATTACAGAAATATAAAATCTGTTGGAAGATAAAATAGGTAAAACTCTTGAAGACATCAGTATAAAGACTTTATTAACAAAACCCCGATCACACAAGAAATATCAGAAAGAATCAGCAAGTGGAATCTCATCTTGTTAAAAAGGTTTTGCACAGCCAAAGAAACCACCAACAAAGTGAAGAGACAATCCACAGAGTGGGAAAAAAATTTTATTAGCTGTTCCTCAAAGTATTAATATCTACAATATATAAAGAACTAAAAAAATTCAGCTCCCTTAAATTTAAGACCCAATCCAAAAATGGGCATTGGAAATAGATACTTCCCAGAAGAAATAGAAATGGCAAATAAACATATGAAAAAATGTTCAGTTTTTTGGTCATTCAAGAGGTGCAAATTAAAATAATGCTGAGATTCCACTTTACCCCAGAATGAATGGCTATTATCAAGAAATCAACCAATAACAAATACTGGTGGGACAGTGGGGAAAAGGCAACTGCTGGCGGGAGTGTACACTGGTACAACCATGGTAGAAATCCGTGTAGAGATTCCTCAAAAGCCTAAAACTATAGGTTCTATTTGACCCATCTATTCTCCTTTTTGGCTTCTTCTTGAAAGAATTAAAGGCATCACACCACAGCAATATATGCACACCCATGTTTATAGCTGCACAGTTGTAATCACCAAATCTTGGAAATAGCCCAAATGTCCATCAACCAAGGAATGGATAAAGAAGATGTGGAGTTTTTTTTCCACACAACAGAGTACTACACTGCCATAAAGAAGGATAAGTTTGAGACATTTTTAGCTAAATGAATGCACCTTTAGACCATACTCAAATAAATCAGACACAGATGTTTAAATACCTCATTTTTTACAGTGTGAGAAACTGAAAATATAATTAAGGTCCAAAACATGTAACAGATATTGGGAAATGGGAAGAAAATGTTCAAATGGGAAGCAGAACAAGAAAGGGAAAAGGAAAAGATGGACAAGAAAAAAGAGAACAGAAGAAAAAATGGAAACAAAGCTTTTGTTAAAAGAAGGAGGTAGAGAGGGGTTGAAGCGGGGAGGGGATGGAAAAAAAAGATAGATCACGTGCAGGTACAAATTTCCTATGCTGAATGTGATCATTATATACATCTAAAATGGACCAACAAAATTTTAAAAAGAGAGACTCTAAGTTAGCATACTCAGCATAAGTGTGTCCCTCCAGGTCCAGGGCCACTGTGCAGACATCTGACTTCTCAGGGACCCTGTGAGTCAGACCCTGCAGCCATGGGCCTACCCCGGGCAGTGCCCGCTCCAACCTGATATCCAAGGAAGGAGATACAAGCCTCCTTGGCCTCTCCTGTGTCAGTGCCAACAGCAGAGCATGCACAGAGCTTGGTTAAGCAAGGCTTGTTCTTTTATGGGAAATGATTACAACTATTTTAAAAATCTACAGAGAGACATCCAGAGGACTGTTTTCTTTTCAGAGAGGCTTGAATCTCCTACCTTGGATGTCAGGTTGGAGCAGGCACTGACTGGGGTAGGACCTCAGCTGCAGGGTCTGACTGTACTAACTGTAAGTCAGTGTGGTCTTTCTCTCCGCTGCCTGCTCTTTCCTTTAGTCCCTGGACAGGGCAACCCACTTGGGCCCCCTTCTGTCCCTCTCTTGGACAGAAGCTTTCTTTCCCTCAATAAATATATTCTGCTCTTAGCCTCCATTGTTCCTAAAATTCATTCTTTGATTTTAGAGAACACAAACTCATCCCAGATATTGCTTAGGTTGGGAGTTTCTATTTTCCCGTATCATTTTGGAGGGCCCCACCGAGATCCTTGGACAAAGAAAATCAGATGCCTTACTAAAAGATACCACCTCACTGGCTCAATTCCAACAAAATCTTCAACCGTTTACAGAGGCCCAGCCCAGAGAAAAAGAAAATTCCACATTCCATCCTGGAGATTTAGTACTGGTAAAGTCCTCCAACTTCTCCTTCCCTAGGACCAACTTGGGAAGGGACATACACTCATGATCCTGTCAACTGCTTCAGTGGTCAAGACAACGGGCCTAGACTCTTAAATGTATCACACCAGACTTAAGCTCTAAAAACCAGACTATCGCTGAGGATTTAAAACCATATGCCTCCCCAAGATGAAAATGTCTGGTGTCTATTAAGGGCCTTTAGAGAGACCCTCTGGAGGCAGTTGAGTCAGATAGAAATATTATAGGCAGTCAGACATGGCCCTCAAAAGAGCCAGTATAGAAAACAAGATATCTTACAAATGGAGATGTATTTGCTGTGGGCCAGACCTCAAGACAAAGGACTAAACAAATGCACCCACATACCTCCCTAGGTGTGAACTTCAGGGATTGATATTCTAAATAGGTAGTGATCACTGTGAAAAAGCCAGGAAGAGTCACTAACCCAACCCCCTACAGAAAAAAAACGGGCTCTGTATTCAAGCCTGCTTGCTATTTGATTCTCTTCCCCATTGGATCCCAATTTACTCAATTCTACCTGAACAATTATACCTGTAATCTTAGTGGCTGACCATATTTTTGCCCCACCTCATGCCCACCTTGTAATTTCCCATTTTCCCCCTATCTTGGACCTGCCTTTCCTTGTGGTTTTGCTCTATAAAGTCCCTAGAAAGGGCAGGGTCCTGGGCAACCCATTTGGGCCCACTTCTGCCCCTCTCTTGGACAGAAGCTTTCTTTCCCTCAACAAATACATTCTGGTCTTAAAAAAAAAAATAGATTCCCTGGACACACTGTAGAAGGCAGCAGTTTTGACATTACAGATCTCGAAAAGGTCTTTCATTCACTTACAGGAGGTAGAGAGGAAATGCCACACAGGGAGTCCCAGGAGAAAAAACTGGTAGAGGCAAGGGCAGAGGTACATTGCTTGGCCAGGCAGCTCTGTCGATAAGTATGACTTTCCAAAGCCCCACTTTAAGAGCTTTCTTTCTTTGGCACTTTTGCCCCTGAAGTTGCACAGCGGTCACTCCTGTGGTCCCTTGCATCTAAGGTGCAGGCAGTTGCAAGTAGGTACCATGCCTCAAAAGCCAGCCATCCAACCTGCTGGTTTAGGAGCTTGAGGACGCCCTCCAGAAGGGAATTTGCACTGAGGAACTGTAAAGGGCACAGAGAAGTACCAGAGAATGATGAAGAACCATGAGATAGGAGCATGAGAAGTGCCCCCTTGATCAGATAAGGCCAGACTGACAAGCAGAACTTCAACTTCACTAACTTCATTTATCAGGATAAAACAACAGCTCTGCTCTGCTTGGGTCTCTTCCCAGAGGAGAGCTGAGTCTGTGGCAACCCAATAGCCTGGCAGCAAAAGTCAGGGAGTGGCATTGCCCTCTATGGGTTACTTGGAAGGTTCCCTGGCTTGTTTGGCCATCTCAAGGACTAAGATGTGAGGGTAGCATTTGGTGGGCAGGAGTGCTGGGAAAATAAACACACTGCCACAGGCAGGACTCTAGTCCTGCCTCAAACATCAACAGATGCATTGTCTTCTTCCATACCCACTGCAGAACAGATTTCCTGCTCAGCCCATTGGGGCATTAGGAGCAATGCCAAAATGTGACCCCATTTTTCTAGGGCCCAGTGAAATCAACCAGGGCAGAGAAAGTGCTGCCCCCAACACCTCAGTGCTAGGCACACTGAGCCATGCCTAGCACTGGGCATCAACTCTGAGAATGAGGGAGCCTCCTGTGCCTCCACCATCCTGAGACAAGGCATAGCTGCCAAATCAAAGCCTCCACACTCCACCACCCTGAAACTCAGAGGCCAAGGGAACTGCAACTACGGCAAGTTAGAAGGAATCACTCTCTTCCAACACAGGCGAGACCAGTTCTCTCCGGGTCACGTACAAGAGGAGAATGGGGCAGTTTCTCTCCATGGGAATGTCAGTATAGCCCACTCTTCAAGCTGCAGTGCAGGGCCCTGGGCCAGACCAGCAATGCCTCTGGCCAATGGACTAGACAGCCTGTAAGAATGCAGCAGAGCTCAGCAGTGGCTTTAAACTCCTCTAACACTGACTTCCAAAGGTGAGGAATGTGACCCAAATCAACTGAACCGAACCAAACTTTTGTCATACTAGAGTGCATTTCTTTCTGTGAGGTACCTGCCAGCTCCAAGTGTTTATTCACATCTCCACAGTAACTCCTCTCTTCTCTACTCAACATTCTGTCTCTGGAAATCACAAGATTGGTGGGGCCAACAAGCTGGGACCGGGGTGCGGGGTACAAAATGCGGGTCAGAAGTGAAGTCAGAACCAGGCACGGGGTGGAAAGTGGATGGTGCTCTGGGGCTGGAGGCTGCTGAGCTTGGGTCTGCCTCACTTGGCCACAGAAGGGCTGCACGTGGGGCTGAGGGGAGGAGAGGCCAGGCTGAGCATCTGGAGAAACAGATGGCTGGAGGAATGGCTGCTGGAGACTGTGACAAAGGCTTGGCAAGTGGTACCTGATACTGTTTATTTTTAGGTGGGGGAGGGCAGCTAAAAACAGAAATTAGGTGGGCTTGAGCAGCTGGACACAGTTCTTCCGTAGATCACTGAAGGTTTTCACTTGCTAGAGAAAAGGCTACCAGTGAGTAAGTGAGAGATGAGTAAGGTCAAGGCAAGGGAGGAGGCTGGTGGAGACCAGGGAGGGCAGGTGAGAAGTGGGCACCCACGGGATGGGAGAACAAGGATAAAGAAGAGTGCACAATGATTTTTAACATTTTTTCATATATTTATTCGCCATTAGTATTTCTTCATCTGAGAAGTGTATATTCATTTCAGATGCCCATTTGTGGACTGACCCTTTGAATTTGGGGGGCCTGACTTTTAAAATTCTTTATATGTTCTAGATTCTTTGTCTGAGGGGCAATTGGCTAAAATTTTTTCCCTGTTCATGGGTTTCCTATTTACTCTGTTGGTGATTTCTTTTGATGTACAAAACTTTTCAATACGAAGAAATCCCAGTTGTTGATTCTTTGAAATATTTCCTGTGCAGTTTGGCTTTTGTTCATGAACTCTCTGCCTATCCCTATGTCAAGATTTTTACCTACTTTCTCTTCTAGTAGATTTAATGTTTCTGTTTTGATATTTAGATCTTTGATCCATTTTGACTTTAGTGCATGGTGATAGACATGGGTGTAATTTCAGTCTTCAGCATGTGGAGAGCCAGTTTTTCCAGCACCATTTATTAAGCAGGCTATCTTTCTTCTAGTGAACATGTTTGGCCCCTTTGTCAAAGATAAGGTGGCTGAGTGTGTTTATAGTTGTGTCTACATCTTCTAATCTGTTCCATTGGTCTTCTGGTCTGTTTTTTTCACCAGTACCATGCTGATTTTATTACAGTAGCTTTGTAGTATAACATTAAGTCAGGGATTGTGATGTCTCCTGCCTTGCCTTTGTTGCCCGGGATTGCTTCTGCTATTCTAGGGCTCTTCTGGTTTCAGATGAATTTTAGGAATATTTTCTCTAGATCTGTGAGGTATACTAATGGTATTTTAATTGGAATTGCATTGAATCTATACAATTTTTGGAGTGTGGCTATTTTGACAATGTTCATTCTTCCTATCCATGAGCAAGGAATATCTTTCCATTTTCTAAAATCCTCTTTGATCTCTTTTTTCAGAGTACTATAATTTTCACTGTATACATCTTTTATTTCCTTTGTTAGATTGATTTCTAAGTATTTCATTCATCATTGGTCATTTGAGAAATGCAAATTAAAACACTGAGATTCCATCACACCCCAGAAAGAATGGATGTCATTAAGAAATCAACCAATAACAAATGCTAGAGAGGGTATAGGAAAAAAAGAACCCTCTCCACTGCTGGTGGAAATGTAGATTGGTGAAATCACTGTGGATATCAGTGTGGAGATTCCTCACAAAACTAGGATTAGAAGTCCCACTTAACCCAGCTATCCCCCTTCTGGGTATTTTCACAGAAGAATTAAAAACATCATACCACAGTAATGGGCACCCATGTTTCTAACAGCATGATTTGTGATAGCTCAATCTTGGAAATAACCCAAATGCCCATCAACTGAGGAATGGATAAAAAAAGATGTGGTGTTTTTTATACAAAGGAGTACTACTCAGCTATAGAAAAGTCAAGGCTTTTAAAGGTAAATGGATGCAACTAGAGACTATAATCATAAGTGAAATAAATTGGACCCACATATGTAAACATTGTATTGTCTCCTTAGTGTAAGAACCTGAAGAGTAAGTGAAACCCAAAACATACAGTAGATATTATGAAAGGGAAAGAAACTGCTCAAAGGAAGGAACAACACGGATGAGGGAAAGGAGAAAAAGAAAGGAAAAAGAAAGGAAAAAAATATATATGATAGCTGGAATAACTGACTGCTGAAGTCTAATGGTTTATTGAAAGGAATAGATAATGCCTAATTTCTTTTTCTTTTTGACCAGTTTTGCACGCCTATATCTGGTAATCTGAACAACTAATGTGAAGACAACAATGTGCAATATAAAAACCACTGGTGAATTCCTATCACCTTGTCTAGTGAAAATCTATATAGTTTCTAATGGTTTTTTTTATTTTTTATTCTCGTTAATGGTTTGATTAATCTTGCATTCTTACATCTGGTAATCTGAGCAACTTTGTTGAAGATAACAATATGTAATATAAGAAGCACTGTTAATTCCTATCATTTTGTTCTGAAAAAAAAAAAAGAAGAGTGTACAGAGTGAAACACACCAGGTCAGGAGGTCTGCAATTCTGAAGTCATTCCAGTACTGTCTATCACATCCCTACACTAATCTGTAGGGCACCACTCTCCTCTTCAGAGTGCTTTGGTTCTCTTCAGTTAAAAGTCCATATTCTACCAGTTTCCCCTCCTGCCCCTGTTCCTCCTAACAGCTCTTCTAGTAGATTTAATATTTAACATTTAGTGGTAAGCTCTTGAAGGATGGGGGTAGGCAGTTCCCCATTATTCATCCCCAGCCTATGCATCCTTCATGTGTACTCCACCATAAGCCAACACCTATCTCTCTGCTGCCAGTCACAGGATCTCCTGATTCCTTCATGTTCTTTTCTTTCCCATGTTCAACACAAATGAACACAAGAAGGCACTCAGAAAGCAACACCTCCTCCTGTCTTTGATGTGATTCAAGAATATCTGGTCAGTCCAATTTCATTTTCCAATCTCTGTTTGCTACTAAGGTCTAAACAATGCTGTCTTGGTTACTTTTCTCTCATTGCTAGGACAAAATACCCAATGCCCAAAATGAAGGAAGGAAAGGTTTATTGAGCTCACAGTCTGTGGAGGTTTCAGTCCATACTCGGCTGGCTCCAAGGCAGGGTGGCACACGGCAGAGGGCGACCGTTCATGGGAGTGGAAGACAGCAACAGCAACAAGAGCAAAAGGGGAGCAGCAGAAGGCAGCCTCTGCCCTCCCTCACACTGTATGCAAACTTCCCCCTCAGGGCAGGGCAGCACTCACACCCATGAATCAGTCATAAACTCTAGAAGCCCGCCCATGACTACATGAGGCTGTGGGGGGACAGCCAGACACAAACTGTAACAAATGCATTTGCCCAGATGAAGGCAAAGCCAGTTTTACTGATCCAGACAAGTTACCTGCTCCATGATTTAGAGGTTCAGTCAGAGGCCATAACTGGACATCTGAATCCATGTGGCACATGAATGAATTTCAGAATACTTTCAAATAACTATAGCAATAACTAACTCAACCTCATCAGAGAACTTGAGCTGTGGTTTAGGTGTCCGAGGTCATGCGACTGCTCTGATGTGTCAGTGAGGCTGCCTCTCCCTCCATCCTTCCTCTGCTCCTGCTGCCACACAGATCCACTGCAGCATCCGCATCAGATTTCCCAGAAACCTCTGAACTGTGGTGCTAGACTCTGGCTTTTCTTCTTCCAATTCATTAAACACACTACATGTCTTCACTACGCAAAATATTTTGGTGCTTCTTTATTATTTTTCGGCCAAAATCCAAACTGGCAAGGCACTTTAAACTGGATCCCACTTTCCTTTTCGATCTTGACTTCCACCACCCTATCAGCCACTCAGCTCTTCTCTTTTTCCTCTACATAGCACACACTTCCACACCTCTGCACCAGGCATGAGCTACTCCCTCCACTTCGACTATGTTCTTCAAGGCTCAGCTAGGTGAGCTCAGGAGAGCAACTCTGGACCACAGCTTTGGCCTCAGGCTTCCTGCCTTGGAACTGTGTTGTTCAGAACAAGCTTGAGCTCTTCCTCTCTTCAGTCCATAGTTAGTATTTGATAAATATAAATCTTCCTAATCCTGGAAGAATCAAGTCACCCACTTCCTGTGTTTCCACAATGCTTGAAACAGATGGCATCAATCTATGTTTCAGGTAACTTCAGTTTGTGATGTAAAACATTCTCTGTTGTGAGAAGCTTTATCTATACTCTAGAGTTGGTAAAAATCATTCAGATCTTACTAATGAAAAACTAGAATGGTGGAGAGATGAAGTCACTATCCTCCTGCCATTATATCCATTACGTGTGGGTGAGCACAGTGCAGGGATATACATGATCCTCTCAGTCAATGCCTTCATGCCCCTACTGTGTTTCATAACCTTACACGTGTGTGACACTGTGTCTTCCCTCCTCTGGATGAACACTGAAGGTCTTTGCTTCTTCAGTGCCAGCTGTAAAGTAGATTGCCAAGCAATGCTTATTGAAGAGATGTTTCATGCTTATGTTCTAACCAGGGATGGAGGACTGGCAAGTGTCAGTTTCAAGAGCAAGAATATATGCTTCCAATGGCACTAACATTGAAAACAGTAATTGAGATTCAGAGTTATAGCAAGAATATCATCACATCTCCCCAAAAAGTGAGAAGCCCAAAGAACACAGAATGGGGGGCTGGGGATATAGCTCAGTGGAATAAGCACTTGCCTAGCAAGCGCAGGGTCCTGAGTTCGATCCCCAGTACCACCAAAAAAAAAAAAAAAATTAAAAAAAAAAAAAGAACACAGAATGTCTTAACAAATAATAAAAATTAATACCCCTGGTGGTTGGAGACATACTGGTAAAAGGACAGAAAATTTCAGACAAATAGGTAGAATAAATCCAAAAGATTTGTTGTACAATATGGTGGTATAGTGAATTAACAACGTACTCTTAAAAGTTGCTAAGAAAATAGATTTTAGATGTCCTTGCTATAGAAAATAAGTATGTCAAATAATGAATATGTTAATTAGCTCAATGTAACCATTCTAATATATATATATATTTCCAAATATGTTTTCTGTAACAAATATATACAACTTTCATTTGTCAATTTAAAAAATTCATAGGTCAAACAGGTCAAGTACCTAACTTGGAGATAAGAAAATGTTCACAGATTGAAAATATAGATATATAGAGTACTCAAAAGCTAAAACTAATGAAAAAAATCAGCAAAGTTATAGGATACAAAATCAATGTGCAAAAATGAGTTGTGCTTATATATGATAACAATGGACAGTCTGGAAGGTAAATTAGGAAAATATTTCTACATATACAGTAGTACTCTGGCTGATGAACATAATTCTTTCCATGACTCTGGTCACTCAATCTAGTCCATAATTCTCCAATATTCCTTTACAGAATTGGAAAAATGTATCCTAAAATTCAAATGTAATCCAAAGGACCCTAAATAGCCAAAACAATATTCACAAAAAAAATTGGAGGAGTCAAAATTCCTGATTTAAAACTTGCTACAAAGCAACAACAATCAAAACAGTATGGACTGGGATAAAGATAGACATATAAACAAAAAAGAACAGAATAGAAAGCCAGAAATGAACTCCCTCATATGGTTAAGTGATGTTCAGCAAGAGTTGCAAGGGCACTGAATGAGGAGAAGACAGTCCTTTCTGCAGGGGTGCTGGGGAAACTGGGTATCCACAAGCACAGGTGGGATCTTCCCTGACACCATGTGGAAAATAACACAAAATGGATCAGACATCTAAACGTAACTCTGAAAACACACAGGGAAAGCTTCATGGCACAGAACTGATGAATAATTTCTTGGATATGATATTGAAACCACAAACAACAAAAATGAAAATCAATACACTGAACTTCACCAAAATGTGAAACTTTTGTGCATCACAGGATACTCTGAACAAAGTGAAAAGACAACCTAGGAATAGAGTAAAATATCTTAAATCATTTCTCAATACAGATTTAATATCCAGAATGTGTTGAAAACTCTTATACAACTTAACAACAAAAACAAACACTGAAAAACAGGCAAAGAATTTGAGTAGACAATTATGCAGAGAACTATACAAATGCCCATAAGTACAGTACATGAAAAGATGTCAACATCAAAATCATAAGGGAAATACAAACCAGATATTCCTTCACACTCTCTAAAAAGGCTACAATTAAAAAAAGAAGTTTGAGTTATGATGTGAAGAAACTGGGATCCTTTCATACTGCTGGTCAGAATGTAAAATGGTATAGCAAGATGTTTGTATGGTACACCCATAGGCACAGCAGCATCATTCACAAAAAGCAAAAGAGAGAAGCAGTCCAAACATCCACCAATGGGTTAGTGGATCATGTAAATATAATGGCATAAAAATATATCAAAATATATTTATAAATAAAATGAAATACAGCACAGACGTGAGGCCTTTGGAGAGGTGATTAAGTCATGAGGGCTCTATCTTCACAAATGCATTAGGGCTTTATACAAAGGGCTTGTGGGAGTGGGCTTGCACTCTCTGCTCTTCTCACTTCTGATTAATTACCCTCCCCAGAAGATGCATCAGTGAGGTGCCTCCTGGGAGCACAGGCCCTCACCAGACACCAAAGCCAATTTCCCAGTCTCAAACTCTCAGCATCTAGGCCTGTGAAAAATAGATTTCTGTGCTTTACAAATTAGTCAGTCTCAGGTTTTTTTTGTAGTAGAACAAATAAACTAAGACAATGTTAACAATCAAAATTAACGTAAAATCCAACTCAGATAAAATAAAGTCCAATAAAAATACCAAAGAGTTTTGGGTAACTTCAGAAATTCTAAGATTTATAGGGAAGAGTCAATATGAAATAATAGCCAATGCAATTCTGAAAAAGAACCAAAAGGGAGAGGAGTTTCTTCTCCCAGGAATCAAAATGTATTACACAAACCCAGTATTTAAAATAAGAATAAGGCAATCCACTTTCCTGGCTCCCTTCTGTCCCTCTCAGACAGAAGCTTTCTTTCTCTCAGTAAATTCTTTCTACTCTTAAAAAAATAGGAATAATCAATTTGGTCAGTGCAACAGAAGAGACCATATAAATGAAGCTATATACATCTGTTATTTGTTATATATTATAGGTGGTCTTTGAAGAGATGGGCATTTCATAAACAATTTTAAAAAGAAATTCTTAGCTGAGGCCAGATTTGGCCATGGGACACAGTGTGCCAGTTCTTGCCCCATTCCATTCTTAGTGTCTGCCCTAAGAAAGCAATTGTACATATGTACAAGGATGCCTGAATAGGAAACTTCACTGAAGCTGCATAATGCAAAAGAAAAAATTAGAAGCAACCTAAATTTTTAATAGAATTATGATATTTCCATACCATGCTGGATTATGCATGCCTACCACACTACCATAGAAATAGTTTCACAATATATCATTGATAAAGAAAAGAAGTAAAAGTTTTAGAATATTTTTTATGTATTTCTTTAAAAACACACACAGTGGTAAAGGTGTGGTAGGCTACATTCCAAACTGATTTTTAAAAGTTACTCTTGAGGGAGGAAAATGAGCAAAGTATATTTGCTTAGGGCTAAATATTTTAAGAGAATTTTGGCTTCTTCTATTTTTTTAAAAAAGCTATGGTTATAAATAATTTTGTATGTTGAAAAGAGGAATAAAAGGAAATCTAGGAATCTTTCCACTAAACGACCTTAGACCTTGGCCACCTCCCCCGAGCATAGAGTCCAGCACCCGGGTGGGTATCTGGGAGCCTGATGACCATCACATCCAACTCATGGCTGCTCACAGTCCTGGGGGCTCCTTTCCAGGCCACACTGAGATCCACTGGGACTACTAAATAAGCTTAGGATATGGCAGTAAGGGCCTCAGCTATATCCTGTTAAACCATAAACAACAGCTTATGAAAAGGCATGCTTTTAAAGCAAGCTTGATATCTAAAAGTTTAAAATTAAGAAACAGATAAAGCAGTCTAATATGATTCACCATGTGATAGCACAGAAAATTCTTATAGTCATATCAGGTTTAACGTAATAGATTATCTCTGTTCTTTACAAATCCAACTAAAATGAGAGTAAGCATTCCAAGCAGGTATATAGTCCCCGATGAGCAGTGGAACAGAGCGGCAGGGGAGTAAAGTCAACACATTTTATAAGATTGAATAGTTGGAATATGTGCAGATCTGGCATACCTAACCACTAGATGCTAAACAGAAGAAAGATATTCACATACCAGAACATCATAAAGCCCAGACTAGAGGGAACATGTATTACAAAAGGCAAGAGTAAGCCAGGAGCTGGGTGCAGTGGCACATGTCTGTAATCCCAGCCATTCTAAAGGACAAGTACAGTGATATTTCAGAATACCAAAGATATTTGTATTAAGGTTTCCAGATAGAAAAACACACTGCATTAAGAGAATCAAGGCCCCAAGTTACATTTATCAACAGTAAAGCTAAAATCTAGGAGACAAATAATACCTTCAAAATTTTCAAAAGAAATTACTTTTCAACCTGAAATGTAAAGCCAATAAAGTGTGAGGGTAAAATGAGATATTTTGGGGGAAAAGAAAAGGTCTCAAAGAAATTTATCTTCTGTGATACTCTTTCAAGAAAGCTATGAAAGGATGTGGTCCACAAAATCAAGACCCCAGGACATAAGAAAAGGAATTTCTCATAGGAGAAAGAAGGGTATTTCAAGATACATGTGAAGAACAGACCTGAAGTACAATGATCCAGGTGGGAGAAGAAGAGAGAAGGGCTTCAAGAGAGAGTCTACAGGAAAATAAAGGACAGACTATCAGATGCATTTGACCAAGTGGAAAACCAAGGGAGGGACTGTTCACTTCTTTAGAAACACGTGTTTTCAGTACAATTGCTTTAAAAGGGAAAAAATAGAACTGCAGTAATCAAGTGAGAAGCAACAGGAAAATAGAAAACACGGAGAAATTGAACATAACACAGAGAAAAGAATGAGATAGTCTGGAACACTAAGCCAGGTTCCCTGGGAGGGGGACCAGTCTCCACTAACACAAGCTAGGCAAGGAAAGCAGGGACTTGAGGTGCACAAGGAGACAACAAAACTAGGAGCAGCTGGGGTGACTACAGCCGAAGGGGAGACACCATTAACCAACCATGTCCAGCAGGAAAAGTGGGGCAAGATTCAGTACTCACACACAAAAATGTAGGAGTGGACACAAAATAGAACTTCAATGTGATTCACTATCTCTCGCCCATATCTGAGTAATATGTCAACACCTCTCACTAATAATTGTCAATGTGAGTGATCTCAAGTTCTGAGACACAGACTGGTAGACTGGATCAACAAACAAAATGCAACCATATGCCTTATATAAGAAACACACCTTATATAAGAAACACAGAAATTTATAGACTAAAAATCAAAGGATGGTAAACAATATCCCATGTAATGGGAGTAAGAATAGCTATCATTTTCAGCCAAGGAGACTTCAGGTGACCAGTGATCAGATAAGGCAAAGGTCACCATATATTGGTTAAGGGAACAATTCAACAGGAAGAGGTAAAAATTATAAATACATATGCACAGAATATTGGTACACCCAACTTTATAAAATATAAAAATCAGAGACACATCAACACAGTTATAGTGGGGAGCCTAAATAACCCTCTATTACAACTAGACAAGTAGAAGACATTTCGTGTTCAAAATGTTTTACACCCCAAATATGTCAATAGTCTGCAGTGTTCTTTCTGCTTCTATAAACAAAATGTAACAGAAGTATAAGCTGTACATGGCCTGTCACTGCTTGAACCTCATCTTACTGAAAAGTTTTTGCACATCTAAAGAAATCACCAGCAAAGTGAAAAGAAAACCCAAAAATTGGAAAAAAAATCCTAGCTGGCTGTCCCTCAGACAAAGCTCTTGTATCTAGAACATACAAAGAATTAAAAAACATGTACCTGTCCAAATTCAAAGACCCAATCCAGAAATGGGCATCTGAGATGAATACACATTTCTCAGATAAAGAAATACCAATGGCAAATAAATATATGAGAAAATGTTCCACATCTTTAGTCATTCGAGAAATGTAAATAAAAACAACATCGAGATTTCATCTCACCCCAGTAAGACTGGCCAGTATGAAAAAGTCATCCAATAACAGATGCTGGCGAGGCTGTGGAGAAATAGGGACTCTACTACACTGCTGGTGGGATTGCAGACTGGTGCAACCACTGTGGAGAGCCGTTTGGAGATTTCTCAGCAAACTAGGTCTAGAGGTTCCATTCAAACCAGCTATTCCCCTTTTGGGTATTTTCTCAGAAGATCTGAAAACATCATATGACTCTGATATATGTGCACCCATGTTTATAGCAGTGCAATTTGTAATAGCTAAATTGTGGAAGCAACCCAAATGTCCATCCACAGAAGACTGGATTAAAAACTGTGGCATTTTTATATAATGGAATATTACTCAGCTATAAAGAGGGACAGATTTGGGGCCTGTGTAGGCAAATGGTCACAATTAGACACCATACTCATAAGTGAAATAAATCAGAGGTACATGTGCAAGCACCGTATTGTGTCACTGGTGTAAGAATCTGAGAGTGGGAATATAAACTAAGAGTCATGAAGGAAATCTGTTCAAAAATAAAGAACAGATGGGACGAGGGAAAAGAGAAAAGAAAGAGGCAAAAATGTATGTATGTTTGTACGTATATACATATGTGCAGGAGGGCTAACATGGTTCTACTATTGTCATATGTCACTTGATGGTAAGGAATAGTTGATGACTGGTTGTTTGATCAATCTTGTATGTCTGTGTGTTTTCCTGAGCATACACTTTGAAGATATCAATATGCAATGCAACAACTATTGTTGGTTTCCTGTTGCTTTGTTTATAATTCAATTCTGATTATACTGTTATTGTGCTACTTTGTGTCTCTTTGTTAATGCTTTCTGCTTTTTCGTTTTTTTGTTTGTTTTGTTTTGTTTTGTGTTTTTTTGTTTTTGTTGTTGATGTAGTTCTTTTTTCTTTCACACTTTAAAAAGAAAAATTATATAAAAAAACGAAAAAGGAAGGAAGGGATAATTATCTATGTATGTAAGTAAGTATGTATGTATATGCAGCATATCTAACATAGTTGTACTATGGACTTAGGTCACTTTATTGTAAGGAATAGTTGATTATTTGTTTAATCAATTTTGCATGTCTATATCTGTTTTCCTGAGTATACACTTTGAAGTTATTAATATGTAATGCAACAACCATTGTTGATTCCCTGTCACCTTGTCTGTAACTCAGTTATGATTGTACTATTCTTATGCTACTTTGTGTCTGTTTGTTAATATGTTTTTGTTTCTTTACTTTTAAAATAAAAGTGAAAAAAAAAAAAGAAATCATCCAATAACAAATGCTGGCGAGACTGTGGAGAAATAGGAACTCTTCTGCACTGTTGGTGGGAATGCAGTCTGGTGAAACCACTATGGAGATCGGTTTGGAGATTCCTTAGCAAACTTGGTCTAGAGGTCTGATTCAACCCAGTTATTCCCCTTCTGGGTATTTTCCCAGAAGATCTGAAAGCATCATATCACCGCAATATATGTGCACCCATGTTTATAGCAGCACAATTTGTAATAGCTAAATCGTGGAAGCAACACAAATGTCCATCCACAGAGGACTGGATTTTTAAAAATGTGGCATTTTTATATAATGGAATATTACTCAGCTATGAAGGACAGATTTGGGGCTTTTGTAGGCAAATGGTGATAATTGGACACCATACTCATAAGTGAAATAAATCAGAGGTTCATGTGCAGGCAACGTATTGTATCACTGGTGTAGAAATCTGAAGGTGGGAATGTGGATTGGGGGGTGTGAGGGGAATCTGCTCAGAGATAGGGAGCAGGTGGGGTGGGGGAAGAAGAAAAAGAAGAAAGGGACAAATATGTGTCTATGTGTGCATATGCAGGATGGCTAATATGGTGCCACTGTTGACCTGTGTCGCTTTATGTTAAGGAACAGTTCATGATTGATCAAGATTGTATGTCTATATGTGATTTCAGAAATATGCACTTTGAGGTTATCAATGTGTGGTGCAGCAACCATTGGCAATTCCCTGTCGCTTTGTCTGTAATTCAGTTTTGATTGTACTGCTCTTGTGCTACTTTGTGTCTTTTTGTTAATGTTTTCCTTTTGTTGTTGTTGGTTTTTGTTGTTGTTGTTTTCTTTTTTTGTTTGCCTTTTTATATTTTTAAGAATAAAAAAAGAAAAAAGGAAAAAAGAGAGCAAGAAAAAATAAAAACAAAAAATCTAATAATGTTCATCAAGGTTCTCAAAAGACAAAAGCAATCCATATCCAAAGCTAGTACAAGAAAGTACAAAAATCAAAACAAATTAATGAAATTGAAAAATTATAAAAAATAGAAACTGAAAAACTGTTAAAAATGCAAACAATCCATGAATCAAAGAGCTGATTCTTCAAAAGAATAAATAGGGAAAAAAGAATAAATAGAAGACAAACCTCAGGCAATCTTTGAAAAAAAAAAAAAGACCCCACATCAATGCAATTAGAATGAAAAACGTGAATCACAATGGACACTGCTGAAATTCAAAAGACTATTAGCAACTACTTTGAAAACCTGTATTCCAGCAAATTGGAGAATCCACAAGAAACAGATTCCTAAAAACACATGAATTACCAAAACTAAACCTAGAATATATAGAAACTCTGAAAAATATAATAACTCTGAAATTGTGTTAGTATTAAAAAAATCTACCTAAGAAAGCCTCAGAATCTGATGGATTCATTACTGAATTCTATAAGAACTTCAGGAAAGATCTAATGCCAAAACTTCTCAAACTTAATGAAATGGAAAGGGAAGAAGTGCCAACAAACTTATTCCTAGAAGCTAGCATTATCTTACTTTCAAAACAGATAAGGACTCATCTAAAACAGACAACTACAAGCCAACCTCTCTAATGAACGTACATGCAGTGATGCTCAGGAAGATACTGGCAAACAGAATGCAACTAAAGCAGGACTTGGAGAAATTCTGAGAAGTCTTCCCAGCTCTAGGCAAGCAGGCAAGCTCCTGGGGCAACCCCTCCCTCAGGAATGTGGTCTTTGCTTTCTCAAGGGTAAGAGAGACCCTTCAAGCAGTTCTGTCATGGGCAAACTGACACACAGGGGCTGTAAACAAGCATTACAACACCCTGGCATCCTGAGATGCATAGGATATTTCCCTATTCTTGGTTAAGATAAGATGAACTGCTAGGATGACTAACTGCCTTTGTCCCTCTTCTCTACTTTCGCTTGCTTGGCGCCACAAATTGTATGAAAGGGCCTTCTCCTTTCGTTCAGGGCTCAGCCATTTTCAGACACACAGGAATCCACTGAGCCAGGTATACACCTAATACAATCCTGGTTTTGTTCCCATCGGTCTCTCTGATCTCTTGGATTCTGCAATATTTCTGGTTACCAGGAAAAGACTGGACATGACAGGTTCACTATTCTGCCTATAGGCCCAGGAGGGCCCCAAGCTTCACGAGTCCTGAGACCTCTGGCACCACCGGGTGAGACTTCAACTTAGAGAGGGAAATCTGTGCAGATGAGTGACCTCTCCCTGGCCAATGCAACAGAACCTGGGGTGAGGGGCTTAAGGGCAATTCTGGAACCATGTGCCTTAGGACCACAGTAAGGTAAGCAGCCCAGGGGAAACCTTTCCAAGTGAACAGCGGGGGAAGCTGATCACTTCCCAGGCTTGCCAAGTATTCTGACCCAGACCAAAAGTCAGACCAGACCAGCAGCCCAAACAGGAGTAACCTGTAGTGAGAACTGGCTCATCGGGTATCAGGGATGTGGGAGTAGCCTGCTGCATGGGAGGCTCAGGGTCAGTGATCCAGATTAAGTCAGATGAAACCTACACCACAAGTAGAGAACCTGGGAGTGTCCTGCGGCAAGGGAGGCTTGAAGACTGGGAAATGCAGAGGCAGCCCTCAGGGGAGGAAACTCACACCTGGGTGAGGACAGGGTGGGGGAGGTGAATGAGTGCATGTGAGTGGGTGAGCAGAGTGAAGGGTGTGGGACCACGAGACTCAGCATAGACTGTACGCCTTGGACACACGCGGGACTGACCGGGACTAGTGGTGATCCTCACGTGGCTTATGCAGGCACCTCACAAATGGATAAGTTGTGACGCCCGAGTCCCAGATCATGGACCCTCAGATTGCTAAGTGGCACTTGAAAATTTCAGCAAGGAAGGCAGTCTAATCGGTCTGAAGCAGAAGTAATTGTGAGAGTGAATTGTACCATACTTGAGTAGAGATGGGAGGAAAAGCATCGAAACCCATTCCATTAGAATATAAGCTGAAGAACTTTAGAAAAGGTTATACTGGAAAATATGGGGTGAAGTTAACCTCCCAGAGGCTAAGAGTGCTTTGAGAAGTTGATTGGCAATCTTTCAATGTAGCATGACTGGCTGAGGGGACAACTGATAGGGAGGTAACCGGAAGTGTAACTGAAGGTGACTGGAGGCAGAATTCAGCAACCTGTACACCCAGATCACTTTCCCTACACTGAATCATGGCTAAATGTGGTTCAAACGTGGCCTACATGACTTTAGCCCTGTCTGGCAACATATTATACAACCACTGAGGCTCAAGCTGTGCCTAATATAAGAGACAAAGGAGAATCCACTTCACCAGTAGCTATAGCAACTAAAGCATAATAAGGGACCCAAGAAAAACCAATCCTACTAGAACTGCCAGAAGAGACTGGGATACCTCCTCTTGCACTCCACTTTATCCGCCTTTTCTGAGGCCTATTTGTATGGAATCAGGACCAGGAAGCAGCAAGTCTCTGGCACTCCCCCACCAGAAGAGCAAGTAGGACCCGGTCCAGGAGGGAGGAATGAAGAAAGCCCCAAGATCAGACGGCAGAACAAACAAGCTAACTTAGATGGCTGTACAAGGGCCCTACAGAGGCCCCTCCAAAACACCAGGGCACCTTGAAGCAGGGGTTCAAATCCAAGGGGGACAACAGGCCTTGGTTTGTCATCCATTCTCAACCACTGACCTCTTCAACTGGAAGCATCATACCCTCTGCTATATGGAGAAGCCACAGGCACTCTTAGATCTAATGCAATTCATCTTTCAAACACACAACCCAAATTGGGCAAACTATAAATAATTCCTCCTGATGCTACTCAATACCGAGGAGCCCTGGAGAGTGACACAGCCAGACCTCCATTGGTTAGAGGATCATGTCCCCAGAGGAGTGATGAATGTCCAAGCACATGCTCAAGAGCAGTTCCCTGAACCAAATTGGGACCCAAATGTTAAAGAGGGGATGGATAATCTATAAACACATTGAGAAGCTCTCCTGGAAAGCCTGAAGGCGGGAGGCAAGAAAGTCATAAATACGGGAAAAATTTCAGAGATTTCCAAAAACCAGATGAAAGCCCTAGTCAATTCTGTGAGAGAGCTTTTGTGAGGTGTCTCAGCTTTACACACTGTTTAGCCAAGAAACAGATGAAAATCAATGCATGGTAAATGTGCCTTTCATAGAACAAGCCCAATGGGACATCAGGCAGAAGTTACAGAAGCCACAGGGTTTGGCTGGCATGAATGCTACTCAGCCCTTGGAAGCTGTATGTCAATCATCAACAAGAAACCAAGCAGGAGGCCAGCCTGAGGCTTAAAAGGAAAGCAAATCTGCTGGCAGCAGCACTCACAGGAAAAAAGACAGAGGTCCCAAGGAATGGGGGTGAGGAGAAGAAAACCGGAAACAGGTTAACTGGACGGGGACCCAACAACCAGCAGAAGCTGGCTTGGAACCAATGTGCCCAGTGCGAAAAGATGGGGATTGGCAGGATGAATGCCCAGAAAAGGATGAAAAGGATAGCGGAGGCTATAGACAGGAGACCCCACTGCCAGGGAGGAGAAACAGGAGTCAGACCTAGTTGTACCGGCAGGAACCGAAGGTTATGAGGATTAGGCCAGACCAGACTCCATCTCCTCAGACCCCCAGGAGATGAAAGTAGGGGGCCGGTTGATGGATTTTATGGTGCATAGTGGATACAAGCACTGGATAGTGACATAACCCCTTGGGCTATTATCTAAGAAAAATGTGACAACTGTGGGAGCCACCACAGTCCCAGAGAAGATAGGCTGGCCTAAAGGATGTCAGTGGGACGAGAGTCCAACGTGAGTTCCTGTATCTCCCAAACTGTCCAGTTCCCTTAGTAGAGAAAGACTTGCACCAAAAGCTACAAGCCACATTACCTTTGGGCCACAAGGAGATGTTACTCTAAACCTGGCTTGTCCAAAAGCTATGGTGTTAACCCTTACTGTCCCATACAGAGAGCCCTTCCCAGTCCTCACTGTGGCCCAGGACATTTATATTCGTAATCCTATGGAAAGTTATTAGAATTCTAGTGAGTTAATTCCAATCTACCACCTCCAGTGCAACCCTTGGTGAGAATAACGACACTAAGGCATATTTGTAGTTATGGGGAGCCAAGGGATCCTAAGTCCAGCCACAACGATAGCTATCTGGAACAAAGGCCTCCGCCCAGAGCCAAACCCTGGTTTTATTAATTCATGAAAAAGGGAGTGGCTAGAGGATGACTGACTGAGAATGGTGGTAAGTACACGAATGCTGTGAGCTGGGCTAGAGAGGAGGATTGAAATCACCTCTGCACTATGCAGACAGAGGATCTGCAGAAAGAGTAATCTGTATAACACAACTGAGACAGTATCTAATGTTTTGGGATCAGGACTTCAGTTCTGATGTGTAATCTTTTAAAACCTGGGAAATCATAGCCTCTTATCTCCAGGCTTGATTCCTATCAACGCTAGCTCTTTATCTCACCTCATCCAGCCTCACACATGGGAACAACGGGGGTCTGGAGAAACACTTCCTGTCATCTTCAAAGACTATATATACATCAGCACCTCGGCTGGACCAATATGCATTGCTTAAAGTCAATAGAAGGGATAAAGAAAAGTCCTAGCCAGCTCTATACATATCAAAACATGGAAATAGGGTCAGGTTAAACCAAAACGGAGACAACTGCTCCCCCTTCAAGGAGAGTCACCCAGGTGGTCCTCCATAGGCCCACAAGCAGAAGAATGGAGACTATATTCAGACGAGCCATAAAGGCCAGAAACAGGTGAGTTACTTGGGCTGGTGCATATGATTCCTGGGGTATGGGCTGAGGATAATCCCCTGAGGATTGGCTATAAATCAAGCTCCAGTGACAGTGGGATTAAAGCCAGTGGCAGGTCCAGTTACAGTTCACCAATACCCCTTCCCCCAGGAAGCCACACAAGGCATCCATCCAAGGACATTTAAATTGGCTCTTAGAACATGGAATCTTAACTAGAGGCCTGGAACACCACACTTTTGCCAGTACATAAGCCAGGGACAAATGAATATAGACTGGTACAGGATTTGTGTGCTATAAATCAGGCCACTGAGACTACCCATCCTACATACCAAATCCACACACTGATGGGACTTATTCCAGCAAGCTCTGCTGGGTTTACTTGCTTGGACTTAAAAGATGCTTTTTTCTGTTTGCACCTCACACCAGTCAGCAGCCCATCTCTGCATTTCAATGAGAGGATTCTGTCACAGGCATAAAGAGCAATTTTTATTATTATTATTATTTTTTTTTTTGCGGTACTGGGGATCGAACTCAGGAGCCTGCGCTTGCTAGGCAAGCGCTTATTCCACTGAGCTATATCCCCAGCCCCATAAAGAGCAATTAAATGGACTATGCTTCCCCAAGGATTAAAGAACTCCCCTACAATGTATGGAGAGGAATTGGCTACTGACCACAAAGCTTTCCTCACACCAGAGGACAATAGCACCTTATGCAGATGACTTCCTTTTTGGAGCCCCAAGCAGAGAGGACTGTTATTAGGGAACTAAAGACCTCCTATATTTACTCTAGAGGGCAGGATATAAAGTATCTAAGAAAAAGAAAGAAGTCTGTGGACTAGAGATCAGGTATCTAGGCTTCATAGTGACACAGGGGGAACAACAGCTAGGCATAAGATGGAAACAGGCTACGCCTTCCCAATCACAACCACCCAATGCCAAGTAAGAGAGTTCATGGGGGCAAAAGGATTTAGCACATCTGGATCCAAAATTTCTCTTCACTGGCCAAGCCCCTTTATGAAGCCACAAAGGGAGTAGAAAAGGAGCCCTTCCTCTGGGAAGCTGACCAAGAGAAAGCATTCAAATAGATTAAAGAGGACTTAACTCAAGCCCCAGCCCTAGGACAGGTAGATACAACTAAACCCTTCTTCCTCTGTGTCTATGAATGAAAGGAAATGGCTGGCCACAGGAGTCTTAACCCGGTCATGGTCCTGGCTCTGTCTGGCACCATATTTGTCAAAGA
The DNA here is from genome assembly GCA_004027595.1 of Dinomys branickii. Lineage (NCBI taxonomy): Eukaryota > Metazoa > Chordata > Mammalia > Rodentia > Dinomyidae > Dinomys > Dinomys branickii. The sequence goes on from PVLD010008647.1 coordinate 60,118, forward strand.
AGTGGACTCAGCAGCCCTAGGATAGCCTCCATGCTTCAGGGCACATGCTGACAAGATAACTCTGGGACAGTAACTATTTGAGTACCACATTCAGTTATGACTTATAAGGACTAGAGAGGGCACTGTTGGCTATCAAACCCAAGGGGCTCCTATGCAGAAATCCTCACATAATTCTAGACAGTAAACATTCTTAACTACCAAATCACTTTGCTCTCAGTTGAACAAGGAGCATTCCTTCATGACTGTGTGGAAATTGTGGATGAAGTATTCACAAGTCTTCTCTTAGAGACCCAGATATTGAATATTTCTCAGACACATGTAGTTTTGTGTTAGAAGGGGTTCAGCAGGCAGTGGTTATATGGACTCTGGTATAGCCACAGCCTCTGCTACCAGAATCTCTGTCCAGAAGACTGAACTAATAGCCCTGACAAGGGCCTTATTATTAACTCAGGACAACAAGGCTAACATCTACACCGATTCCAAGTATGTCTCTGCCACTCTACATGCTCACAAAGCTATACACAGGGAGAGAAGACTCCTGATTGCTGGAGATAAAGAAATAAAATACAAAGAAGACCTTTTATAGCTCCTAGATACCATATGGACACCAAAGAAAAAGGCTGTTATACAATGAAGAGGACTCCAGTGGACTGGTATGACAGAGGCCAGGGAAACCCAAAGGCAGACAGAGAAGCAAAATGGGTGCTATGACAGCTCCACAACCCCGAAGGGGAGTCACGGCCCTGCTCCTCATCTCACAACCCCCACTCACGGAGACCCCAGACTACTCTTCCAAAGAAAAGACGTGTGGCAGATTGACAACTGGTCGTCAACTTATAAGCACGGTGCTGGGTGTGGGAGACCCACTTGAGGGTTGTTGCTGGCAGCATAAGAGGCAGAACAGGAGAAGAAGAAAAGAGGCTGTTGGGAACTGAGGAGGCTGTTGGAAGCTGGTAGAAGCTGTTGGGAGCCTGTGAGAAGCTGAGAGAAGCTATAAGGAGCTACTGGTTCTCATGGAGGACCTTGTCAGGTTGGTTTTCCTGATGAACTTGGTTGCTCTCATCCTCCAAGGAGATTGGGACTTCATTGGCACTGAGAATGGCTTCGGTTCACTTTTCGGGAGCTCTGGTCCTCACTCTGAGCATCGCCTCCTGGCTCCAGAGGGAAAAATAGTGCACTGCTCAGTCTCCTGGAGAAGCCTGTTCCACTGGCTTTCCTGATGGCAACTGAGCTGTCCTGATCACTGGAGGAGTGCGGGACCTCACTATTGCTGAGGATGACTGTAACACTTTTTGGGAAAGCTCTGGTTCTTACTTTAAGAGTTGCTTCCTAGCTTCAGTGCATATCTCTCAGTCTGTTAACACAGATCCTTTGTCCTGCTGGCTCACACTTTTTAGCTTCCACCACTGACCTTTGGGCCTTCCCAGCACAGATCCGTGAAACAGGCTTGCATGAGATGTTGTCATGAGCTCTAGGCCTCCAGCTAGACTTGTGGGAGGCATTGTTATGGGCTCTGGGTTTCCAGCTGAACTCATGCAGGACAGTACCGTGGGAACCAGGCCATCAGGCGGATTCTTTGGTCTTTAGTGTACAGACAGATTTCCTGCACTCTTTTGTATATGACTCTTTGGGTGACTATTATAAATAATCTTATAAAATATATGTCCTGTATTATATTGTTCCCTTTGCAAAAACCCCAAAGCAATGCAACATGGTTCACCCAGGATACTGGTGCTGATATCAAGGGAGTATGGTGGAGAGTCTCTTTACTTATTCTCCAGTTCTGCCTCTTATGCTGCTAGCAACAACTCTCAAGTGGGCCTCCCACACTGAACACCACTGGCTATCCCTGAATTGATGGCCCCTAGGTTAGTGAGGCAATTCCATCAAGGGTCTCACATGGGAAAAATGCCACTAGAGATGTTACTAAGTCATCACTTCTACATGCCATGGCTCACTGCCATTACTCAAGCTGTTTGCAAATCTAATCTGCACACAGAACAACCCAAAACAAGGGCCTGCCATGCTCTTGGGTATCCAAGATGTAGGTGCTACCCCATGTTAAAACTTTCAAAAATCTGTCCTTGGAAAGGTATAGAGATCACCCAATAAAAATATGTGGTCCACAAAAAGGGATTAGTCAGTACTAATGACTCCTCCTACACATCAAAGCAAATATATATACTCTTCTATTTAGCCTGTCTAACCTGGGGTACTGGGGGACCCCTTATTAGATCCATACAATATCTAACCACAGGATAAGAGGCAGCTGTCTTCACAACAGTACCCACACACCAGACTGTAAAACTAGGATCTACAGCCCTGTAAGTTTCACTGTCTTACAGATCGAACTATCTGAATGGATCATGGCTACCCAGTGATGTTAACAATTAGACAGGGACACTTTGCTTTAGGAATGAATATATATACATATTTCATCAAGAAAACCTAAACTCATTCAGCACATATGTTCCAAGTTTTCAATTCATTTTATTAATATTCCCCTCAGGCAGGACCTCTACCTTCCCATGTAGTAAAAAATCTGTTCCCACAATTTGCTGAGAACAGAGCTCAAAACCTCAGTGTTACTTCATGTTGTGTTTGTGTGGGAACTAATATGGGAGACCAATGGCCTTGGGAAGCAAAAGAGTTGTTTCCAGGAGACAATTGTACCCTACCCACAGTTTCCTTTGATTACAAGAACATCAGCCCGAGTGTCTGGTATTTAAAAACCTCGATTATGGAGAGGTACTGTATTGCTTGGTGGGAAAAGCCTACGCAGTACAGGGGAGAAGTAACTTGATTGGGAAAACAATATTATAAGGAGACCCTGAAGAGAACCTTATGGTGGGGAAAACAAAATGAGTCACAGTCCTCCCTCCCTGATCCAGTCTCATGATTTCCTTCTTTGAGCCATCCAGGGTACCAATTAGAAGCCCCAAAGAGCTGGAGGGCATGCTCCAGCCTCTATTGGATGTGGAGGCTACAAGCATATCAGCAACTGCCAGCAAAATAGACAGGAGCCAGCACACAATAAAGCTGTCTTTCTTCTTGATCCCTTTGCAGTTAGGACAGACGCTAGGTTATCCAGTCTATGAAGAAGCTAATAAAAGAGTTAAGAGGGCTGTAAAAACAAGTAATTAGAAAGACAGCAAATGGCTCCCAGAGAGGATTATCCAATATTATGGCCTGGCTCCCCTGGCACAGGATGGTATCTGAGATATCACATCGTTATCTATGCTCAACCACATTGTGTTACAAGGGGTGCTTGTGCTCACCAATGATACTGCCAAGGCCTTAAATCTGCTGGCACAACAGACCTCAGGAATGAGAAATACCTTTTACCAGAATAGGCTGGCCTTAAACTACCTCCTACACAGGAGGGAGGGTTATGTGGAAAGTTCAATCTAGTCCGCTGCTGCGGGGAAATTGATCACAATGTTAAGGTAACTGAAGACATTGCTGCCAGGATCCAAAAACTAGCCCACATCCCAGTCCAAAAATGGCAAGGATAGTCTCCAGATACTTTGTGGGGAGGCTGGTTCTCATCTTTTGGAGGATTCCAAACCCTGATGGGGTAGTTCTAGCAATCTTGGGAGTCTGTTTCATCCTTCTTTGCCTTCTACCAATACCTGTCAGAAACAATCAAGCTATAGACACTCTAGTAGACAGACACACTACCACCCCACGGATGGCCTTAACTAGGTACCAACCCTTACCTGATGGGGAACTACCCCTCCGAGATAGAATAAGGATGGATGACAGTGAGGCTCTCCATTAAAGGCTCATTTATAAAGAGTGGGGAATAAAGCAGAACTCAGAGAGAAACTAGCCTCTCTACAGCAGTCTTCTCAGCTCCAGCCAAGAGGTTCCTCGGCCAGCACCACCCTTGGGAATGTGGTCCTTGCTTTCTCTTTGATAAGAGAAACATTTGAAGCTGTTCTTTCATAAGGGAACCAACAAAGGGGGGGCTACAGACAAGCTTTACCTCACCCTAACACCCTGAGATGTGTAGGATGCGTCTCTAGTAAAGGGTAAGACAGGATGGGCTGCTAGGATGACTAATTACCTTTGTCACCCATCTGCTTGCTTAGTGCCACAAATTGTATAAAGGGGGCTTCTTTTGTTCAGGGTTCAGCTATTTTGGGACACCGAAGTCTTCTGAGCCAGGTCTACAGCTAATAAAATCTTCCTGTTTTCCCCCATTGGTCTCTCTGATCTCTTGGATTCTGCAACATAACAAATCATCAAAAGGTCATTTGCCATGACCAAGTAGGCTTCATCCCAAGGATGCAAAGATGGTTCAACATATGCAAATTAATAAATGTCATACATCACATAAACAAAAGCAAGGACAACAACCACATGATCATCTCAATAGACATGGAAAAACCCTTTGACAAAATCTAAATTCTGTTTATGTGAAAAACCCTGAAGAAAACTGGTAGAGAAGGAACTTAATCTGATAAAAGCCAGTTGTGACAAATGTACTGCCAACATCATACTCATAGAGGAAAAACTGAAAGCTTTTCCTCAAAAATCAGGAACCAGACAAGGATGTACAGTCTCCATGCCTGTTCAATGTAGTACTTGAAATATTAGCCAGAGCAATCAGCCAAGAGAAGGAAAAGGGCCAGGTGTGGTGACATACACCTGTAGTCCCAGCCTTTGTGAGGCTGAGATAGGAAGATCATGGTGAGTTTGAAGGGAGCCTGGGCTACACAGTAAGTTTAAGCCCAGGCTGAACTGTAAAGCAAAGTCCTATCTCAGAGAGAGAGAGAGACAGACAGAACGACAGAAAAGGGACATGTACAGGAAAGGAAAAAGTCAAACTATCTTATACACAGACAACATGATCCTTTACATAGGATTACATTTGTTAAATCTATTGTAGTGAACTCTGATACTCTATGCTACAGAAAGGGAATTAGAAGCTGGAACAGCAGAATAAATTCAGCCTTGTGACACAGTGTACTGCCTCCCATTTCAGTCAACAAAGGACCACATATGGCAGTGGTTCCTTAGGATTCTGTTACCCATGACACCACAGTCTCTTCATTTATGTAAGTATATGCTATGATGTTGGTACAACTATAAAGTCTCCTAACAACATATTATTTCTCAGAGCAAATCCCTGTCATTGAGTAACAGGTGACTATACTTGATTTATGAAAAAATATATATATACATGCCTTAAAGTTTCTGCATCTGTTTTTCTCATAGTAAAATGAAGATAATAATACGATGCTTATTTATAAGGCTGCTGTCAAAATGACATGAAATTGCATGGTAAAATCATCTTTCTAAGCATTCTCATTTTTCTTGGACGAATTTTTCAGACTAGTTATTCCACAATGTACTATGCAGTATTTCACTAAAACCCAAATTGTCCAAGAAAAGAGGGTTGAATGTCAATTAGCTTAATGCCCAATGTGCATAATCAGCCAAGACTTGGGGGTCCAGACGGGTACTCTTGGTGGGTGGGGCTCATGCAGGAAGACTCCCCTAATTGGAACCCTGGAAAGCTCTAAAAAAGTATAAATTGCATTTGACGTCATCAGAATGTAGATAAATTCCTAACCTTCCCCAGGCCCTAGTTTCCTTGGCTGTAAAACTGAAAATAGTAATGTCTGCCTTGAAGCACTGTTGCAATGGTTAAATAAATGAACATATGTGGAAGGTCTTCATAGAGTAGCTAATCTGGCACATGGTAACAGATAAAAGTGTCCCATATTAGTTTGCTGAGAAAAACAACTCTACCTTTCAATTTCTAACATAAATCAAGGGTGAGTCCATCCTGCCTGCCTGTCTTGGCAATCTCTGATTAGACCACAATACCAGTTCACTGTAGAAAAGCTATAAAATATTAGTAAGCAAAAACAACGCATGTATTACAAATAATCCCACCAGTAAGAGCTAAAGACCAAGAACATTTCTGTGTATGACCTTTTACATACTTTTCTGTTTTGGTATATTGTTAAATGAAAATAAGTTCTCATATCTATTATGTGTCTTCATTTTCATGTGAAATGTCAAGAACATATTTATTTCTTCACAACAAAGTTATTTCAACATCATCACTTTCAATGGCCGCACATCTAGCCTGATAAGGGTCCCACACCTTTTATGTTCTAGTCTTTACTGTCACCTTCAGGGCACAGACAGTGGCATCCAGCACTTATTCCCTCCTACTAGGTGAACTACAGGGTTGACAGAAGAAAAGGTGAGATCCAACTTAAATTGTGCATTTCAATGCATGCTGGTGATCACAAGTACATTGGTACTAACCCAGCTCTTCTCAAACAAGGCCAGCAGCTGCTCAGTATGCTTTTTAAAGCAGAGTTTATTTCTAGACTTGGAAGGAATGAAGCACTTGAGAATAATTTTATTTTAGAAGTTCTGCATATCTCTACCTTCTCAGAGCTTTAAAAAGTGAGCACACACACATACACGCTGTATATATCTAGTCGCAGCATACACACACACACACACACACACACACACACACACACACACACAAAATAAATACATGCTGTAAAAACTATTGCCCCAAGTATGGTCATATTATTTTAAGAAGAGGCAAAGGGGCTATTTTCTTCTTTCAGTAGCAGGGGTTCGGGCAACTCAAGCTGTGCTGCTTCTGGTGGGTAACAGGGATTTTCTGGGAGGAAAAGAGGCCCAGAGTTGGAAACACAGCTCAGAGCTATCTGGAGACACATATCCAAAGTTGCAACATGCACATTATAAGGCTTTTTCCTAAACTCATCTATGGAAAGCTGTAGGACCTACAGTTACCACCATTCACCTGGGCTATAGGAGCAGGAGAGAATCTAATCACATAAACCACCTGGGATATACATGTGGTTTCATTCAAACCATGGGTCTTGTAGAGCTGAAGCCTCTCCCACAAGATTGTAATTTCCCAGGTGAGAGCTTGTGCTGTGCTCCTACCAGGAGGAAGGGACCACAGTGCCTCAGTGGCAGTGTGTGACCAGAGCAGGATACTGCGCTGCTGCAGGCCGAGCTGAGCAGGACCTGGAAGGCAGCTGAAGCCCCCAGCTAGCTAGTCCCAGGCTCATCAGTCCACGAAGAACTGAAAATCTGTCCGCCAACACATAGAAGACTCAGCAGTGGAAGTTTAAACCTCTGAAAATACATTTGCCACACTACACACATGTGAACCAAAAGGTGGAACTATTTTCAAAACCCTACCTCTTAGAACAGAGGGGTTAGGACTTGGCTCTTCCCACAGAGAAGAAAATGTATAACCAGTGAATTGCGCAGCATGCTTCCCACATGGATAATGAACCTCAGGAGTGGGAGACAATGGACAGGGCTCCAATGGGCTGTAATCCACCAGGAACACACTGTTCCTAATACTGTGCCCCTTTTCTTCCAGCCCAGAGCTTTGGTGAGTGCTAACAAGCTGGCACCACAGGCTAATTTGGTGTGTGGGATTAATGTGTTAATTTAATGCTTTCTTGTTTCGTTAAGTTGTTTGCATTTCTAGATTTCTAAGCATAGCATTCAGATCCCTTCGTGCAGGGACCGTTTAGTCTCTCTGACCCTTTTCTTCCATCTGTCATCCCAGTGCATGCTCATTCCTGGCCTCTGGCTATAGGGCTGCACGTGCCATTCCTCTGGCCAGGAATGTCAGTCTCCTCCTCACTACTGACCCAGCCAAATTCTGCTGTAAACACATCAGGGCCCTGCTAAAGTCCAACTCTTTTATAAACTGTTATGGATTTTATCTACATGTCCCCCCAAAGGCTCATGCATTCACAGGTGGGGCTTTTCAGAGCTGGCTGTGATACGCTGGGATTAAGGGTGCGTGGTACTAAATTAGTTCAGTGATTTACCATAGTTCCATTATAGCTGAATGGATTTACTGAAGACAGAAGTCCCACCCTGATTGTGGGCGGCACCACCCGAAAGGCTGGTAGCCTGAACAGGACAAAATTGAAAGGCAGGCTTGCTGTGACTGCTTCACTGCCTCCCGCCTGCCACACTATGGACTATTTCTCCTCTGCGATGCCCCCTCTGCTATGCCGATTATGACTGAAGTCTCTATAAACTGTGAGCTGAAATAAACTTTCCCTCTTTAACTTTGGGTGTTAGGTACTGTGTGTCTCAGCAATGAAAAAGGTAACTAAGATATAAGTCATTCCCAAAAGCTTAGCTCATGCACACCACCTGCCTATACCTCATGCTGGTCCAGTGGCAGGTGACAGTTCCTATATCCTCAACTGGTATGCACACACCTTGCCTTCCAACTAGACCAGAATCCCCTGGAGGACAGAGATGATGACTTGTGTTCTCTTTTCTCTCTGCCATCCTTCTCACAAGGAGATATAACTATTCTGCAGCCCCGTCTTACTGGGCTCACTTACCCCTGAAGAGCACCATCTCCCATTGACCTCGCCTCCTTCAGGAAACACCGTCTTTTGGGTTTCTGTGAAATCACCTTTAGATTTTCCCCTAATTCTTGGCCCCCTCCTCCTCCATCAGACCTCTAAATACTGATATTTTCTAGGTTCAGTCCGCTAGCAGCTGCCTCCTCTCTCTCTTTTCCCTCAAAGACCTAAAACATTACCATGTCTCTAAAATATTTTATGATGCTTATGAAAACAAATTCATTTTTCATATAGATCACTCGGCTTCAAGGGGAAATGCTTTCCTTCTGTGGCTTCACCGCCTCTTTAATCCAAAGCATCCACCACAGCGGTGGTCATCCTGACAGGCAGCCAGGTAAGATGCTGCCATCCTCGGAGGAAAGTGACTAGTAATGCATCTCACAGGTGCACCAGGGTGGACAGACACACAAGGGAGTACAACAGAGAAAAAGGAACTAGGAGGGAAGAATTTTGTATCTGGCTTAGAGTTCTCCATTGCTCCACAAAGTGTCTCCCATATAAGACACTATAATTCTTTTTTCCTTTACTGAACAAATTAAGAAGTAACCTTACCTAACTGGGTTCTACCTAAGAAGGGTTCAGTTGTGGGGTGGCTTACGGCCAATAAGCACATGATCTCCTTGTTGAAATGAACGTAGGTGGTGGAGGAACAGAAGGCCATAAAGTATTCCCAAGTAACACATCTCTTCTCAGACAAGGTTGCTTCCTGGTCCTTCAGAGTATTAGTTTGGGCCACAGGGGCTGGGGATATAGCTCAGTGGAATAAGCGCTTGCCTAGCAAGTGCAGGGTCCTGAGTTCGATCCCCAGTACTGCCAAAAAAAAAAAAAAAATAGTTTGGGCCACAGTCACTGGTCTCTAGTGAAAAGGTTTTCTAATCAGGCAAACTGATGTACCGCTTGCCAACTGATAAGCAAGGATTACACAGAATTAAGTTACTCTGGTTTGGATCATGTTGATCATTTTATAATTGACTGTCCTTCAAAACTGACTGATCCATCCAACTTATTGAATCTCTTTGCCCTTTTCTTCAAAGTCAAACTGACTAATATGGCCAACAAACTGAACGGACATCATGGAGCCACAGTCTCTAAAGTCTTTCTGAAACATCACAATATCAAATCTTTTCTAGAACCATTACACTGATCCTTGGAGGTTTCAACTAGAGGCATGTGTCCTAAATGAAGACTATCAATAGAAACTTTAGTACTTCGAAGAGGAGATAAGCCAGCTTGGTGGGACATTCTTAGGGCAAAAAAAAGAGGGAATAAAGGCTGGTAGAGGAGGACAGATTTAAATTATCCAATGAGATGGAAATCACAGATGGTGTAGGTGACAGTTTAGATGCAGATTCTTTGTGTGGAAATAACTGACAATCCACCTGGAGATGTCTTCCCTAAAGGAGAGATCAAATCACAAATTGGCAAGAAGCAGCATCACTCTACGGGTGGTTCAAACTATTTTCACTTATTAAAAAGATTTCAACCCTAAATACAAATTCCAGCTCCCTGGAGAGTACTTGTGTAGAGCAAAAGCATGCAACTGCCGTGGTAACTCCTCTCCACCCACCCAGTCTGGCGCTTTGTGGAAAGTCTTTTGTGGGCTTCCTACAGCTCTGTGCCTCAGTGACTCATGGCCAATATCCCCCCTCTTATGAAGCAGCAGGGTACCAAGAGGTCTACTTCCTTCCTACCCCTTTCCTTCCTATAGATATTTTAATGTATTAAGCATTAAAATAGCATTTGCCCTCACTAGACCTATTAGTATCTACATTGCTACAAAATGGCATCCCAGAAAAATGTTCAATTCTTTGCCTTAATAAGTTCTTCTAGGATTCAAAGCAGACTGTCCATGCTGCTGCATGTTCTCTTATACTCTCCTCAGTGAAGTCAGGAAACATAATTCATTCCCTACTCCATTCAAAAGGTGTTGTGCCACGTATTGTGGTAAGTGACTAGGATGTGGTATGTTGGACATCATGAGACTTACTGGTATGAGAGGCCCAGGGAGTCAACAACATTGTGAAATATTGTCCCATGAGGTGAGGAGACTAAGGCAGAAGTGGGTGCCAACAAGGCATTAAGTATTTGGATTCTGGCAAAAGGATATGTATTTGTGCAGAGAGAGAAGAGGGTGGAGAGACATGTTCTTCAAAGACTCAAGAAGTCATGTATATTTGGAATGCCAGTGTATTTTATTTTTGGCAAGGAGAAAACCCCCACAAAAACAAACAAACAGAAAACCGAGATTCTTTGTGAAATATATAATGAAAGAGTAGTGAAGGAAGATTCCATGGGTAGATGGTGAAAGAAAAACTGAAGAATCAACCCAATTGGAAGCATCAGTAGTGCACAGACTTAATTCTCAGGCTAACTCACACACTGAGATGAGCAATGAGGACATGAGTAACAGTGGCACCACGTACCTACGGAGGACATCATCTAAACAGTCCTAAATATCTACTTGGCTTCTAGGATAAAACACAGGTGACAAACATAAGTTTTATAAAATATGTTCTTTGATAAATATGTGGGCGGAATATATTTGCAACACAATATCTCACCAAAACGCACATAGACCTCAGTGCCCTGAAGTACGAGCAGCAGGTGAAATGAGACCATGACACGAGAGCCCAGCAGTAGCCTGAGATGGGGCAGGGTGCCCAGGCCAGTATGGAAGTGTGTTTCTTGACATGGATTACCTTTAACCAAAATTAACTAGCCTGGGTCACACAGCACAGCTGGGCTAACCCTTTAAAATGCTGCATTTCTAACTATGTGTTAATAGCATAAGCCCTGACCAAAGGCCACAGAACACTGCTTATCATAAACTACAAGTTAATGTTGGCCCCTCCACGATAGAACAGAAACAGGGCTGACTTCCTGGCTGGAAAGGACACTCTAGCTTCCTGAGTGATGGCTCACTGTTCAGGCTTTGGGGACGAGCACTCAAAGTTAAGGATGAAGATTTCTATCTCTAAGGTACCCCTGGGATGTTTGCTTGTTTATTACATAGCCATGGCTGGCACCAGATACTATTTTCAATTAGAATTCACTGATACTTGTTGCCTGCTGATTGCTGGATACTACTGCTGAATAAAACATTTATCTTTAAACATCCATAAACACATTTAAATTACTTCAAATGTGTTGTTCTGCTCTGTGCTCTGTGCCAGCATTTACTGAAATAACTGTCCATTTGTACATGGCTATCTCTATAGAAACATACACAAATGTACTCTATTTTGGTAGGTTTATAAAAATGTATTTGCTTCATTTGTACTATGGGGTGGAATTTTGCCACATTAATCATTTTTGCAGTATTTTATTTTATTGTGTGCCACAAAGACTTATACCAGCATATTTCTTTTTAGCTACTTTTCTCCGGGTTAATATAATACTGCCACAGGAGGCATCATAATACCTGACTCAAAATTATACTACAAAGCTACTGTGATAAAATCAGCATGGTACTGGCACAAAAAAACAGACCTGAGGATCAGTGGAACAGATCAGAAGATGCAGACACAACTACAAACACACTCAGCCACCTTATCTTTGACAAAGGGGCCAAACATGTTCACTGGAAGAAAGATAGCCTCTTCAATAAATGGTGCTAGAAAAACTGGCTTTCCATATGCCATAGACTAAAACTAGACCCATGTCTATTACCATGCACTAAAATCAAAATGGATCAAAGATCTAAATATTAAAACAGAAATACTCAATCTACTGGAAGAGATAGGTAGAAATCTTGAAGACATAGGGATAGGCAGAGACTTCATGAACAAAACCTAAATTGCATGGGAAACACTTCAAAGAATCAACAACTGGGATCTCATCTCATTAAAAAGCTTCTGCACATCAAAAGAAATCACCAACAGAGTAAAAACACAATCCAGAGAGTGGGAAAAAAACTTTAGCCAATTGTCCCTCAGACAAAGGACTTCTATCTAGAACATATAAAGCATTGAAAAAACTCAGACCCCCCAATTTTAAAGACCCAACCCAAAAATGGGCATCTGAGATGAACACACACTTCTCAGATGAAGAAACACAAACGACAAATAAATATATGAAAACATGTTCAAAATCATTAGTCATTTGAGACATGTAAATTAAAACAACACTGAGATTCCATCTCACCCCAGAAAGAGTAGCTATCATCAAGAAATCAACCAACAACAAATGCTTGAGGGGCTGCAGGGGAAAAGGATCCCTTCTCTACTTTTGATGGGAGTGTAGACTGGTGCAACCACTGTGGAAATCAATGTGGAGGTTCCTCAAAACACTAGGATTAGAGGTCCCATTCAACCCAGCTATTCCCCTTCTGGGTATTTTTCCAGAAGAAGTAAAAACATCATATCACAGTGATATATGTGCACCCATGTTTATAGCAGCACAATTTGTCATAACTAAATCTTAGAAACAACCCAAATGCCCACCAACTGAGGGACGGATTTAAAAAGATGTGATATTTTTACACAATGGAGTACTACTGAGCTATAAAGAAGGATAAACTTGAGACTTTTATAGGCAAATGGATACAACTTGAGACTATACTCATAAGTGAAATAAATAAGACTTGCATGGGAAACACTGTATATTCTCCCTAGTATAAGAAACTGAAAGAGTAAATAAGATACAAAACATACAATACATATTGTGAAATGGGAAGAAACTGTTAAAAAAGAAAGGGAAATTTGGATGGGGAAAGGAGAAAAGAAGGACAGGAAAAGGAAAAATAAATAAATAAATACACACATGACAGTTAAGACAGTTATACTACTAATTGCTATTCATTCATTGAAAAGAAAGGTTTATGCCTATATTGTTTGATCAATTCTTCATGAGACACTACTTTGAGGATAACAATATGCATGTACTAACCATAGTTACTCTCCTACAATCTTTTTTTCAAGTTTTGTACCATTGTTTTTTTCTTTAAAATAAAAAACCACAAAAATAGAATATTGCTGCATATTCAGAAGTAGTAATTTCCTAAAGATTCCAAGATTCATATATCACATTTACAAGATAAAATGTGGACTCATTAATTAAAATCACTTAAAATGTATAAAAAGGCAGGGTCTTAACATGTTCCTGCTGGCTTGAACCACTAGTGGTACAGGTACAAATTTCCCATGAGGCAGCTTATGCCACCTATGGGACAGTCATGCATGCGCCATTGGTCATCAGAGCAGCCTGGCACCGAGACAAATGAATTACAGCCCTGTCATAAATGTGTTAAACTCTTAGATGTTTTTATGCTTGTATATACAGTATTTATCAAAGATTAAAAATATTAGTACCACTCAGTATTGGCATAGGTATTCTCACACACTACTGATATAAACTTGTCTATAGGCAGTTAAGAGTTAATATGCCATATGCAGAATGAATCTCAAAGATGAGAAAAACATTTAGTTTGCCAACTTTATTTATAATAATTTCCCTTGGTTATGGTATTCACCTTAATACAATTGATACTTACAAAAAAGCTTGGAATACTATGATTATTAATATTTGAGTGTAATCAAATAAAGTGTGGCATATCCACATAATGGAATTCCACATAGCCATCAAAAAGGGCTGTTAGAAATGGATTCAGTGACTTAAAAAGGTGGTTTTCAATGCAGCCATATCTGCATATGCCTTACATGTTGTATGTGTATATGTACATGCTGTCTCAGTTGCTTTCCTTGTTGCTGGGACAAAACACCCAACACGTGCAACTAAAAGGCAACGAGAGATTTATTTTGGCTCACAGTTCAGGAGTTCAGTCCATGTTCAGCAGGCTCAAAACCAGAAACAGCATGGCACGAGGGTTCAGGCTGAGGAAAGCTGCTCACGTCACGGACACAGAAGCAGAGAGTGAAGAGGAGTGGGGAAGGGAGATGCACCCTTCTAGGCCCAGCCCCAGGGACTGCCTCTAAGTAGGCTCACTGCTAACGGCAAGTCAGCTGCAGCATGCCATAATCCAGCCAGCCTCCCACAGCCCCATGAGCTCATGAGATATAAACCATAACACATACATCATGGTTTGTGTCTGGAAACCCCCAAAGCCTCATGCAGTTGTTGGGGGTGGGTTTTTCAGAGGTGGCTGAATCTAGAGCTGTGACTGACTGGTGGTCCAAGGCTAGGTTTAAGGGTGTGAGTGCTACACCACCCTAGGATGGGCAGCAGCATACAACGTTCAGGGACAGAAGGAGGCTTGTCTTGCTCTCTTGTTGCTTTTGCTGTCTCCTGCCACCATGAACTGTGGCCCCTCTGCCACATGCCACCTGGCCTTACAGCCAGCCAGTTATGGACTGAAACCTCTACAAACTGAGCTAAATAAACCTTTCCTCCCTTTAACTTTGGGCATTGGGTATTTGGTTCCTGCAAGAAGAGAAAAGTAAGACATCCATAGAAAAACAGTAGAAGAATGGCCATTAGCATTTCTGTTAAAGCTTTGTTTCTTTTATCTGAAGTTTATAATTTTTATATAATAAATATGCATGGGTTTTATAGTTACAAGTTCATTCATTATCATTTAAATAACAGCCTGAAAAGTTTCTCTTCTAACTATGCTGCCTCTAGACTCACAGACTGAACCAATATGGCAGGAGGGGGCCATGCTTAGGTCAATCTGATAACCACAGTCCCTCCCAAATATAGCCCTCCGAGCTCAGCTGTTCCTAGCCACACAAGCAAGGATCCTGCTCACCAAACGATGCTGTACACAGGGTGTGTCCAGGAGCCTCCGGAACCCGTTCTCTACTGTGACTCCCAGCCAGTTGAGTGCAGCCCAGCACCAGAGGTAGTTGTAGCCGCCATGCCAGTAGCTCACAAATGCAAATGTCATTGCAGTGGAAAACAGAGTCCCCAGCAGGCCACGCTGAGACCCGCCCAGAGGGATGTACACGTACCTAGAGAAAGAAGAGGCTGAGAGTCATGCTGAGAAATGCACCTGTAGCCCCCCTCAGCTCCTGGGATGGCTCTGCCATACACAGTGCTGTTCATGGCACACAGACCCTGCCCTACCTCCAGGAGGCTGCAAGCTGACCACTCCTTGGATTCTCCCTCCAACTAGGAGTTGGCAAAAGCCCAAGCGTCCACAGTGCAGGGCTTTAGGTTGCATGAACACAGGCTAAAGAGCTCTCATTACTACAGCAAAATAGCAGTTATAAGACACAGGAAGAGACGTAAATGAATTTAGAGTTTCTGAAAGGGATGGGCCCAATCCTGGAAATGCAATCATAGAATAGTAATTAAGCTGCTGGCTACATGGGGATGCCAACATATGTACTTTCTAGCTCAAACTATTAAGTGTATGGTACACCCATTATTTAAGCATAACTGCTAAAAAATCAGGGCCTTAAGTAGCAGAAGCTGGGTACAGAAGAGAGGTGCCAAGGCCAGTTCCAGACCCTTCCAGGCAAGTTGCCCAGAAGGAGCAGTGAATTTATAAGGAAAGAGAAGAGTTCTGTGCTCACAGGTCAGTCAAATTACCACCCAAATACATGGCCATCCAGGTATGTTCTCCAAAACAGCTACCCCAGCACATGGCAGGACCATATTCTTTGACTGTACCTTTCTGCTGGAGTTGGACATGATAGCTCATGGCCTGAGCCAGCAGAACCTGCAGAGCTAGCAGCCAGCCTTCTTGTGGCTGCTTTTAAAAGAAAGCACATAAGAAAGCTTGTTTATCACTGCTTAGAGCTTCTTTGTCTAACCTTCTCCCAGGAAGGAAAGGGAAGCCATCATCTGAACACATGATGGACCTAGACATAGCGCTAAACCTTCATGTGGCTTTTTGTCTGATTCTTTACATCACTACCTGGTTTACACCTGCCATCCCAGCATCCCAAACAGTTTCAGTAAAAGTCATTTTTTAATGGAACCATTTATGAGAAGGCAAGTCAAAACATTTTTTTAAATAAAAACTTATCAATCCATACAGAAATATCAAAACACTATCCAATGGTAATTATTTTTATTTAAAATAGATTTTAACTGGTACATAAAAACATAAAAATTACACATATCCGTAGAGTACCATGTGCTGTTTCAATACATGTATATACCGTATAATGTTATCTGTCTCCTCCAGATTTTGTGATTTCTTTATGGTGAAAACTTGTACAGTCTCTGCTCTTCAGCCTTCTGAAATGTGCAGGCACTAGAGTTATCTGTGGTCACCCTAGTATGCAACAGTACAGCAGAACTTCTTGCTTCTTCTATGATTGCAATGATTTTTAAATATCCTCCCTGATAAAGTCTCTATATCCCTGGCTCAGCTCTAGCTTGGCTCCTCTGAGCTCTCTAAACCTTTGCTTCCTAGGCCCTCACCACCCAGCTGTAATGAGAATCCCACTCTCAGTTTAGAGCTACCCCACATGTGATATCTAGTCACCCTGGATATCTGGCCAAATTTCTTACCCTACCCCAAGGATCTAAGCAGCCAGCAACCCCCTATGTCCCGACGGTTCCTCTTAATAATTTTCCATCCAATGACACCTACCTACCCTGCTCCTTGGCTATATCCCACTTCTCTGTGCTGAATTCATGACTGAGCCCAATCTTACACTGAGGTCTCTTCTCCCCAGTTGAGATCATTCCTGCATGAAATTTGCTTTTATCACTTCAACTACTGTCTAGCTTTGTTTTTTCTTTAATGCTCTTCACTCTCAAATTTATTCCAGTTTGGATCATAAATTGGAAGGACTGGCTTAGATAACTCCATTTGACAGGTAAGAAAACTGAGGCTGAGAAGTTAATTTCTTCAAGATATGGAGCTGGGAAAGGAAAGGACCAAGATACAAGTCTGTATCTGTGGCACCAAAATTAATGCTTCCTATCACACCTAGGGGTTAGTTATGAAAGTTCTCTCTCCTTCCTTGACATCAGAAACAAATGAATCCACAGACATGTAAGAATGTAGCCATTTCATAGATAAGTAGAGCAAAGAGGATACTTTTTGTACAAAACATTGTTCTCTACAGAGTCAGGTTAGCTAATAGGCACCAAGCCCTGGTGCTGTATTAAGGGACCCTCTCACTGCTGGCTAGCCTGCAGGGAGGCCTTGTAGGCAAGTTGGCTTCAGGAAACACAGGCATAAAGCATTGTTCCTGCCATGAGGATAGCAGACCCGGCTGAGAAAGGGCACAAATGAGTCCAAATGAGTCTTAGGCTGGGGTGTGGTACAAGACCAGGATAGTTTAAGGGTGTGGGAGGGACAGGACAAGCAGAGGCCGGGGGGGCCAGCACAGACCTGGAGGACGAGGCTATCTGTGCAGAGGGGCGAAGGCTCAGACCTGGGGTGTGGGTGCCCAGTAAAGGGGAACATGATCGACACCATCTACATAATATATAGCATCCTCCTCCTGAGTTGGGGTTTGTTAGATTGCAATGATTCTGTGAGATGCTTCTGAATCAAGAAGGTGGTACACCCTCCTCCAGGGGCATCCTCTGCAGTGACCACAGCAAGGGACTAGGCCAAGCCCTATGCAGACGTGGGCTCACGTGGTTTCTGACCAGAATAAATCTTTTGATTTTGCTTTGCTGAGAGGGTGGGGGTGGCTGTATTCTTACAGTGGGAAATCAATCTCACTGTGCAGTCATGTGATTGTTTTTCTAAAACAGACATGTTCTGATTTTATTAATCATGGAGCTGACCCAGGACTGGTAGAATTTGTAAAAGGAAAATCGCCTCTCCTCTTGCCTTGCCTTGCCCACTGCTTTCTAGAAATTAAAAGTAAAGAGATTTTATCATCCAGTCTAAAAACCATTTCCCTTGTGTTTTGAAACAAGCAGCCCTATGTCCTCGGAGACATACCATCTCTGCATTTGTAGAGTAAAAGGACTTCTCATAGATTTTTGTCAGCTGTCATTTTGAGGGAGAAGCAACAGAGGCACAGTTCCAGGAAATGCCCCGCCCCGCTTCACCCCACCATTACATTGCCCACTGTGGGTACAAA
This sequence comes from Dinomys branickii, assembly GCA_004027595.1. NCBI lineage: Eukaryota > Metazoa > Chordata > Mammalia > Rodentia > Dinomyidae > Dinomys > Dinomys branickii. Next base: position 78,491 of record PVLD010008647.1, read on the forward strand.
ACCATTGACCATGCATTTTGCTTAGGTGGCTGATGCTGTGTGGGTAGGGCTTACAGAAAATCTGTACACAGGTTTTCCCATTCTGCCAATTTGAAGCAACCTCAGAATCCCCTGGAGGGTCAGTGTCTTGGTGACTGATACATGTGCCTTTTCAGCATTACCATCTTCATACAGCAGAACAAGCAAAATAACAATGCAGACTCTTATTTAAGATGCCATCTTCAAAACAAGTTCCCGGTGACAAACAGGGGCACAAATCCCACGAGGGAAGTGGCCCTGCAAGGTGGAGTCACACACTCCTTCCTTCCCTGGGGTTTCTTGCTGTCACCTTCTGCTTGGGGCCTCAGCAATCTCCAGGACTCCAGGCCTATGACTGGCTTGGGCTATAAATAAACACCATATAAAAATCATAGTCTTCTGTGGTTTGAGTGAGGGAGACGGAGCTTAGGCTCTTTAGTGCTGTGGAGCTGAGTCCAATTGCTAATAAAAAGGTCCTCAAAGACTCAGTTTAATAACCACCACGATCTCCTGGCTGCCTGCCTGTCCCTCCTCTTTCCTCCCATGAGGATGCTAAAAGCACTTATGAGCTTCCCTTAGGCCAGATAAAAGGGGGCAGTGTTTGAGGAGCCGAAGGAAAGGGGCAAACACAGACACAGGTATGAAGGAAGGGGTGTGTGATTTCCCCACCCTGTAGCTGGGGTGGTAGGCAGAGGGGAGGGATTTCATCCTCCCTGGCCCCTAGCAGACTTCTCAATCTTTATTCCATCAGCAGATCCAAAATCCAGGGATTGATATTCCAACAGCTGGCTGTATGACTCTTCATGTTAGCACTTGTGCTCTCTGTTTTCCTGGATGTTCCTCCTCAATCTCTGCCTCTCACCTATGTCCTCCTCATTTCCACCCCTGGCAGTCCTAAGCTGCAGGTTCATCCACTGTGGTTAGGAAAATGTCTGCTGAGAAAAGGAAGTGTAGTTACCATGCTGGTGCAATGCCTTGGGGCCTCTGGGAGAAAGCGCTCTGAAGACAAATGAAGTAAAGCAAAGGATACCAACTGACTCCAACTGGCACCACCTCCATCTTACAAGGGGTCTCCAGAATAGAATGTCTGTCCATTCAGTTCACTTTGTTCCTGTACCTACCTGGCCTCGAAGTCAGGCCCTTGACTCCCAACCATGGCCATCTTTTAAAACCACTTGATCTTTCCAAATGGGTTCAGTATTTACTTCAGAGAAGGCTTGCTGGGTGATCTCACGCTTTGCTTATGTATTTATCTCAACCTAAATTATTCCTTTGGACCTGCTGTGGCTCATGTTAGCGTGTCTGAGTTAAAGCATCAGTCCTGAGGGCAAGCAGTGTTCCTCACACACATCAGATGCACAACGGCAGCTGCGAGCTTTCTCTCAAGCTTCCCCCAGAGTCTAAGTCAGACTCTGACTTCAGGTGTCCTGCCCGCCTTCATTCTCTTCTTCTCGTCATCCTCCTCATTTCCCTGGTCCATTCTCCCTTCTCATCTTCTCTGACTTACTCTCTGTAAACAAAAGATGGCTCTTCAGCTAGAAACTGTGGCTTACAAATTAAAGCTGCTGTTCACATCTGCTGCTGCTGCTGGGTTCGACTGGAAAGTGCTGTGGGGTGTGGAGGTCGTATTGAGAAAGTCAGACTAAATCACAGATACCAAGAGGAGGCCCAGAGCAAAGGGGACAGCTGGCAGGGACTAGCAGGTGGGCAGCCCGCCAGCTTCAACTTCCCTAAGGGAGCTGTTAGAGCTACCAAAAAGAAAGGAGATTTAACCAAAACGCAAAGCTGCAAGGCCAAATACTTTTTAAAGTACTCAAATTCAGATGGTTAAGACTTGTGACCTTGATGTTAAAAGCCTCACATGAAACCTCCAGAACGGACACATGTGAGAGGGGGTGTCCGCACAGTCGAGCAGTGTGGCTCTGCCCCTCTGCTGGATCAGTGAGTATTTGTGACCCAAGCATAAATGTTATTGAAGGTTTATAATACATCACAACAGTATGCTATTTTACTACTCTTTTCTATGTGAGTAAAAAGGACTTGCCTTCCGCAAATGGTTTGCAAAACACAGAGTTCCTGAAATGTTAATTTTTGTATTGAAGTTCCCCATATTCCCAGGTCTGAGCTGCCATGTAGGTTAACTAGTCTTCAAGCCAAAGCAGCAATGCATGGTAGCATGTGAAGTGTGTGCAGAAAGGGGTTATTTGTAGGAAGTCTGCAGTAAATCTTGACCCAGGGCAATGAGTCTCCTAACCCTACTCCACCCCATCATATATGTGCTTTGTCACTTCACACATTCATATTCTGGTCTTTCTTAAACAGCACATTGTTAATGAAAATGCTCATCTTTGGTGGCCCCAAATGGAGTTCAATGCCCCAAAGAGCAGGAGAATGGGAGGACACGCGTGAAGGGACCAACGGGGCACCCGCCCCAACACGTTTCTGTTTCAAGACTGTCTTTAGGGAGGAAGAAAACAAAGGCCTCAGGACCTGAAATGATTTTCAAAATATAATCCAAGTGAGATGGTTGCTGGTGGTAATAATGAGGCCATTGCCTTCCTGGACTGAAATCAGCACTCTGACAAATCAGCTTTGACAGAACTGTTTCAACCGCCTCTTATTCATTGTAATTATGACTCATACTCCCTATCAGAAACAATACCTTTTAAAGCTGGGCAGCACTGGGAGGGAAAACTGATAATGCCTGAGATTGGATATGAATGACAATAAATCTGCATAGTGTCCAGCACACCCTCACCAGTGCAACATTTTCTGAACCAAAGCAGGAATATCACCCATGCTTGACAAGCAATGGCCCAGTAAGCATTTTCCCTTTAATGTAGTGAGAGCTGCCTGGATGTTATGTATTCAAAAAATTCCATGGTAATTGAGTGAACTCTAAAGTGTACATTTGAGATTAATATTAAAATCTGGCATTTTACAGACATAGTCTAAGGATGATACTATGTGTGACACAAAAGGTAGAGTTCTGCAGATTAAAAATGTCACCACCACTCATGCAACGAACTCAAAAGAAATCCAAAGATCTGAGCAGAAGAACTGCTGAGAAACAGCCTCTTCACAAGACAGGGAAGAAGTTACAGTATGATGGCCTTTCACTGGCTTCCAAGGCTCCTTCTCCAGTGAAGTTGAGAGGAGGAAAGAAGTTTTGTGGGCTGCAGAGCACTGCGCCTGACTTTTACCTTTTGCTGAAGGCAGGCAGAGATGACAAGAGGCAGTCTGTGACTCCCCAGCTACAGAGCTAATGTAACTGTAGGAGAAGCCAGGTCTTGAGTTTGGGGAAGCAGAGATGCAGCAAGCTCTTCATAAAGGAAGGACAGTCCCCAGTCCTCTCCCACATCATGGTCTGTGCTCTCTAAGAACCTGCATGGCTATGGAGCAGTGATGGTGAAACTTTCACAGACCACAGGCCCAAACTGCAGCCTAAAACCCACTTATTTACTGCAAAATGCCAACAGTGCAATTAAACCTCAATATCTGATATTCAGCTGCTGGGGTGACTTGGCTTGTGCGATGACAGAGGGGGGTCTGCGTGCTGTTGCAGTACCATGCCATCAGTTTGCTGCCACTGCTACAGAGTCTTGGTAACCAGACTACCTCTATTAACATGAATCTAAGGGCCGAGAACTAATTGAGCAAGTCCAGCCCTCTGGCAATATCAGCTTTCCTAAGAAGAAATGCATGGGAGTGCGGGAGATGCACTATTCCTGGCTTACGCCCAAAGACAAGGTTGGGGTGAGAAGTAGCTGACTCCATTCACCATCTTTGCCTTGGATGGCAGCGGTCAGTTGCTTATTTTGATGGCTTCAAAAGTTGGCATTTTTTCAGTTCCATAGCAGAGAAATCTAGGAGACAGGGAACACCTTCAGCAGCAGTCCCTGCTCGCCTAGGATGGAGCCCCAGGAGGCAGGGGTGG
>PVLD010008648.1:0-82479 GCA_004027595.1 Dinomys branickii
TCCCTACTATCTTCTCTATAATTTGGTATTTCCTTTAATGTTTTTGTGTTAACTAATGTGAAGATAACTATGTAATACAACATCCAGTGCTAATTCCCTCCTATATTCTGTATAACTTTGTATTTTCTGTATTGTTTATGGCTTTTCTGGTTCATATGTCTCCGTTCTTTTGTCTTTAAAATAAAATTTAAAAAAAAAGCATGCTCAGGGAGAAACTTGTACATGAAAAGAAGCATATTGCCTTCATATCCCCAAACTAGAGAAAAACCAAATGTCCTTCCATAAGTGAATGGGCTAACCAGATCTAGACATATCAGCATGGATAAATCTCAAATTGCTATTGATTGTAAGAGCTCCTTAAAGTGTTACACCATTCAGGGGAAAATATTCAATACACAAAGAAAACACACTGAATACACTTTCTTTTTTTTGATACCAGGAATCAAACTCAGGACCTTGCACTTGTCAGGCAGGCGCTATGAGCTACATTCCCAGCCCCACACTTATTACAGGTTTGTGTATATTTTTTAAAAGTACAAAAACACACACCCAGACCATCTTCTATATGGTGGGAAAATTGGAGGAAGAAAAGAAGGGAGTGGGTTCAGTATGGAATTTAAAATGTATCCGTGTCATTTTATTTAAGGGAGCTACAGAACCATCACCAAGGAACTCCCAGCTTGGAAAATCTGGAGCAATATCAGTACCTAAGTAAAAAGTGAGAGTAATGGATTAAATCCATTAATAAATAAGAATTCATTAATCCATACTGGCATAAACAAAGATGTCAGCTAGTAAATGTTGAAGGAACAATGGAGTTAGAAAAAACATGATTTGGCAAGTACAATTATTAAAATTTTGTCATTCTTGTAACAGAAAATGCCCCCCACCTGTATGCAACAGTGTCTTGGTTGCCCAGGTGATAGTCCCTGTTCCAGTTCCAGTTGCTTCTGGTCTTAGAAATGACTGGTCACTGTGATGCACAGCTGGTCACTATGATGCACGTCTTATAAACCAATCCCCAGTTGACAAGCCATTCTGCCTCAGTGCTTCCTGCTTGCTTATCCCATATAAGTCCTAGACCACCAGAGATCAGGACCTGATCTTTTGAGAATCATCCCAATCAGTGTCCATTGACATAAAAAGTCTGCCTCCAAATCCTGGGTGCTGTTTCAGTGTTTTTGGTTGCTGTAGAAAAGTGAGAGCCACCAATTGTTGTTAAACTAGTGGAGGAGAGTTTGTCGAGTCATAACAGGGCTACAGAATCTCAAGGTACCTGGCTTTAGTGTAATATCTGGATATTACAATAAATGAAAGAATCTGGAATATTTAGCTAAAGATTTGGTGATATAAAAGTTGTTTTTAAATATATTTTAAAAATGCTGTCATATGATGGTCTCAAGGAAAGATAAAAGTTGTAAGAATTCTTACACTGGTGCAGATAAAGGAAGGACTTAATCCTGTGCCTTACTTTGGGCTGCTGTAACAGAATACTACAGACTGAGTGCCTTAAACAACATGCATTTATTTCCCTCAGTTCTGGAACCCGAGACATTCAAGATGAAGGTGCTGGCAGATCCAGTGTCTGGTGAGGGTTGCTTCCCAGCTTGCGAATGCCGTCTTCTCATTGCAGAGTCACATGGCGGAGGAAGAGGGTCCCAGTCTCTTCCTCTTCTTATAAGGATGTTGGCTCCATCATGGAGGCTTCATCCTCATGGCCTCATCTATACCTCCCCCAAAGCCCCACTTCCTAATACCTTAAGGGTTTTTAACCTATGACTTTTGACAGGACACAAACATGCAGTCCACACCATCTGCAACCACAATCAATCAAGAAACATACATATATTCTAGGGTTTCCAGATTCCAGGATGCTTAACATTCATTTACTCTAGGGCTCAAGGTTGTATCGTTCTACTACTCAGATGAGGGCTTCTAATAAATATTTTATGGTTTAAGATTCAATTATTCTTTTATTCTAATTCCAGGATTCAAAGATGGCATCATTCTATTGTAATTCCTATTTCTGTGGTCAGACCAGCCATGGCAAAAGCACTGAGGTATTGTATTTGACACTAATCTTCACATAGTTTTATAACTAAAAGATCATATCCATTAAACCCTCCTCTCCTAACTTGTGTCTGAAATCCACTTTCCCATGGTTGTGTCCATAGGAATAGAGGGAAGGCTCTTGGAATTTCACTATATAATATGCTATTCATGATAGGAGTCTTTTTTACAGACACTTTATGACATACGAAGTTCTAATTTGCTAAGAGATTTTAAAAGATTGATTATTGGTTGTCAACTGCAATGATATCTTTTGAAATATGACTACCTGAGATTATTTCATTTTATTCTGTTGTGTGTGGTATTATATCCACAGATTTTCTGTTATTAAGCCAGTATTTCTTCTTGGTATAGCACTGCTGAATATTGATAATTATTTTTAACCTAGCACTCTAGATTATGTTTGCTGCTGTTTTGTTTATGATTTTTATAATTATGATTGACATATAGTTTTTCTTTTTTTTTTTTTTTTCCGGTACCGGGGATTGAACTCAGGACCTTGCGCTTGCCAGGCAAACGCTTATGCCACTGAGCTATACCCCCGGCCCCGACATATAGTTTTTCTTTCACATATTATGTTAGTAGTTTTTGTACAATATTATGTAAACTTCCTAGACTGAGAAGGAAAATTTACCCCCTTTTCTGTCCTATAGAATAATTTATATAACACAGATGCTCTATTTCACAAAAGTTTTGTGAGATTCACCTGCAAAGTCAAATGAATCAAGTATTTTAATTTATCTTGCTTTATGACCATTTATGAATAGATTTAAATTACCGCTTGAATTCATTGAACTACTGAGGTTTTCTATTCTATCTTAAATTGATTTTATTTATTTTTATTTTTTAAAGTTGATTTTAATAAATATTTTCTTCTAAACTTGTCTATTTCCAGTAGGTATACTGATCATTTATTGCTGCATTAAAAACCACCCCTAAACATCAATTCAATACCTATAAATTCAATTCAATACCTATAGCAAGTTATATTTTGGGTATCAATAAAAACTGATCCTGAAGGTTTAAGGAGAGGCAAAACAGCAGAACAGCTGACATGATATTGGAGGCAAAGAAAAAAGTTGAGGTGCTCATTACTCAACTTCAAAACTCACTATAGTGGCTTTAATGAACACAGTGTGGTGCTAGTGAAAGAACAGGCAAATGGAACCCAACAGAAAGCCCAGAAGTAGACCTACATAAATATATTAATTAACCTTTGGCAAAGGACCAAAGGCAGATCATCTTTTCACCAAGTAGTATGGGGACAATTCAACATTCACAAGCAGAACAATCTTGACACAGACCTTAAACCCTTTATAACAATTAATTCAAAATGGATCATAGACCTAACTGTAAGTATAAAACTATAAAATTCCTGGAATAAGGAGAAATTCTAGATGAACTTGGGTATGGCAATGGCATTTTAGATATAACACCAAAGGCTGTGAAAGAAAGGACTGATAACTTGAATTTAAGTATTTCTGATCTTCAAAAGATACAAAGAAGAAAAATTCATAAATTAGGAAGAACTATTTGTAAAAGATACCTAAAAAAGAACCGTGAACCAAAACATACAAAGAACTCTTAAAATTCAACAATAAGAAATGAATACCCTCTTACAATGGACAAAAAAAGCAGACACATCACCAAAGAAGATGTACTCAGAAAATAGTCATAAAATATACTCAGCATCATATGTCATGAAGGACTTGCAAGTTAAAATAAGGAGATACAAATACACACCTAATGAGAATTCAAAATGGTACAGCCACTGTAGAAGACAATTTGATAGTTTCTTTCAAAACTAAATGTACTTCTACTGTGTGATCTAGCAGTTGTGCTGTGTTGCAGTTCATTTTGTTAACTTGACTAGATTAAGAGATTCCATGATGTTCATAGCTGTTAGAAGGTGGGCCCAGTTGGTCACTGGGTGTGGGGGGGTGAGCCTTTGGAAGGTATCTCTCCCTGGTATATCCAGATAAAGGAATGTTCCTTAACACTGAAAAGAAATGAACTACCAAGCTGTTACGGTTGATACACTGTGTCAACTTGAGGTGTCTAAAGGCTTGGCTAAGTGACTCAGCAGTTCTGCATCTTGGGGTGAAAAGGACACACCCTTACAGCTCTGGGATGTTGCTCACTGTGTCAATTTGAGAAGTTTAGAAGGCTAACTATGTGACTGTTATGGTTGATACATTGTGTCAACTTGGGGAGTCTAGAGGTTTGGCTGAGTGATTCAGCAGGAAGCCAGGGTGCTTAATTTGTATACATCCTGAGCCTGTGGAAGAGCAGGGCATGGAGACTGTGTGAGAGCTACATGCCCCCTGGGTGGGGGTAGGCTGTTTACAATGTAAGGGAAGAGAAGAGGCTGCTTGCAGGCATTCCTCCCTTTTTCTCTGGTTGTTTTTGCTGTGCTCTGCTGCCATGAAGTTTGCCCTCTGCCATGTGCCACTATGCCGCTGAAGCAGCCAATTATGGACTGAAACCTCCATAAACTGTAAGCAAAATAAACTTTTCTTTCCTTAATTTTGGGTGTTGGGTATTTTGTCACAGCAACCAGGCAAAAGGAACTAAGACAGTGACTCAGCAGGGAGGATCCTTACTTTGTATTCATCTGGAGCCTGTACAAGAGGAAGGTATTTAGAATGGTGTATGTGTAGAGGAACAGAGTGGCTAGGCTGCATATAATACAAGGGAATTGAGAAAGGACTAGCTGCTGGTTCTTCCGAGGAGCATCAACTTGGTCATCTCCTGACTTCTGGTGCAGACTATTCGGCTTCCATCTGGGTCTCTTCAGCCTTCTGGTGTAAACTTTTTGGCGTTTGTCGTAGATTCTTCAGCATTCCATTGTAGGCCCATCAGCCTCCTGATATGGACTTGCACATACACTGCAGTGAGCTCCAGGTCTTGGACTGGGCTCTTCAGTCTCAAGCATGCAGATACCCTCTGCACGCTTCCTCATCCAACTCTGTGGCTGACCATTATAAGCCAAACTTGTAATTTCTTTTTTTTTTTTTTGCGGTACTGGCGATCGAACTCAGGACCCTGCGCTTGCTAGGCAAGCGCTTATTCCACTGAGCTATATCCCCAGCCCTCAAACTTGTAATTTCTTGTACATTTATATATCTTGTGTTATGTCTGTTTCTCTAGTAAACCCTGACTTATACACAAGCCATGAAAAGACATGAGTAAATCTTAAGTGCATATTACTAAGCAGAACAGCCAGTTTGAAATGTTATACACTTTTGATTCCACCAGATTCTGGAAGAGGAAAAATTATGGCAAAACACTGTCTGCGAAAATGATCAGTGGTTGCCTGGAGTTGAGGAGACAAAGAAATGAATAGGCAGATCACAGAGAATTTTTAGGGCAATGAGACTAGTCTGCATGATATTGTAATGGTGGATATGTGTCATTATACATTTTTCTAAACCCATAGTACATATGACACCAAGGGTGAATCCAATGTAAACTATGGACTTTGGGTGATATTAATGTGTCATTTTAGGCTTACGAATCATAGATAGACAACTCTAGTGGTTGATTTTGATAGTAGGAGAGGCTGTGCATGTGTGGGAGCAGGGGAATTCTCTGTACTTGCTGCTCAATTTTTGTTATGAACATCGAACTGCTCTAAAAATTTAGTCTATAAATAAATGAATGATATAAATAAATAAAATTTTTAAAAATGTAAAATTACCCTAAAAACTTGGCACTTCAAATAACAACAAACATTAATTTCACACAGTTTTTGTGGGTCAAGAATTTGGAAACAGCATAATAGTGTGTTTCTGGCTCAAGAACTCACATGAGTTTGCAGTCAAGATGTGACTAGGACTGCAGCCATTTGAGGATTTGACTGGGCCTGCAGGAGCCACTTGCAATCTGGTTCACTCTCATGGTTGAGAGCAAGAGGCCTCAGTTCCTCACCATGGGGCTGGAGCTGTCTGTGGAGTTACAATGGAGGGTAAAATCCTAATAGCATGGAAGTTCCCCTACCCTTCCCAGCGAGTGACCTAAGAGTGACAAGGGGGCCACCACAATGGCTTTTCTGACCTAGCTCTGAAAGTCACGCGCTGTCATTTCTTATCCTGTTGGTTACACAGGTCAGCTATGGTCAGTGTAGCAGAGGACCATACAATGCTGTGAACGCCAAAATATCAGGATCACTGTGGGCCCTCTTAGAGACTGACTCCCATCCCATGCAAGGATTCTCAAATTTATCAGCAGAAAGTAATTTTTACTATACTAAAGATTCTTGAAATCCCTGCTGTCTACAATCATCCTTCACAATACCAACATTATTGATGTGTGATTCTTACCCTTTTTATTTTGCTGTGTCTCAGAATAAATTTGTTAGAAATTTATCTATTCCAAGGAAGAATATTTTAGAGGGTTTTTTTGACAGTCTTTAATTATAATTGCTTTATATTTAATCCCCTTGTTATTTTCTTTAACTTTTCCCCTACAATTTTCTTTAGGTTTGCTCTATACTATTTCTAACTTCTTGAATTGAATCACTAGAGTACTTTTAATCTTTTTTTCTAAAGGAGATATTTAGACTATAAATTTCCCCGTTAATACTATATAGAGCTGCATCTCACAAACTTTTGACATGCATTGTTTCTATTTTCTTTTAGTTCTAAATATTTTACAATATCCATGATAGTTTCTTTTTAAACCCATGACTTCATTTCAAAGTATTTTTCTTTTATCTTATTTCTAAATATGTGTAGGCTTGAAATTATCCTTTTTTATTAATTTCTAATGTCATAAATGTTTGTTATTTGTATAAGCTTTTGGTTCTTGTTTCTGATAGAAACCAAGACCCCACACGGAACCAGACCAGACCTTCTGACATGAGAAGTCTTTGTTGGGGGGAGCGGTTCAGGGGGGTAGCAGGCAGCCTAGCAGATCAAGGCAGCGGTGAGCTGAGCAAAGCGTGGGCTTTTAAGCTTTCTCGGGGTGGGTGTCAGTGGGCCAGAATAGCCCAAGTGGGGGTGGGGGTGGTGTCTGTGGGTCAGAACAGTCTGAGCAGGGTGGGTTAGGCCAGAACACCTCAGGCGAGCTGTTCGTCAGAGTCCTGCCAAAGCGGATGAGGGTGGGTTTGGCTTTTGTGGCCCCGGGGAACTAAAGTGGAATAGGTAAGGGAACAAGGGTGGCTGGCTAGTATTAGTTTTGTGGTCTAGTATATAGTCAAATTTTTATATATTCTGTGTAAATTTAAAGAAAATATGTGTTCTCTGTTAGGTACAGGGTTCATTACATCAATTGTTTAAATCTTCTACATCCGTACCATTTTATGTGTTTGATTTATTGGATACTTAAGTGTATTTTTTTTTGTACCAGGAATTGAACTCAGGACCTTGTGTTTACCAGGCAGGCACCTGTGCCATTGGACTATCACCCTGGCCTTTGGATGTAATTTTTAATCTATGATGATGCTGATGAGTGATGATGACAATATGATGGTGGATCTGTGCATTTCTTCTGAAAACTCTACCAAGTTTTGCCTCACATGTTTCAGAGCTATATTGTTACATGCAAACTATGTTGTATATTTCTGGTGAATTGCCTCTTCTATTTTTATATGATGACCCTCTTTATCTCTAAAAATATTTTTAAAGATCAATTTTTGTCTGACATTAATATAGTGGCACTAGCTTTCTCCAGTCATTTACCTTCTACATCTTTTCATTTTTTCTTTTTTACTGGGAATTGAACTCAGGATCTTGTGCTTGCCGGGCAGCTGCTGTGCTGCTGAGCTATATCCCCCAGCCCTACATCTTTTCAGTACTTATGTGCTGGGATTTTTGTTTTGTTTTGTTTTTGGTTGTGGGAGGTTGTGTCATTGGGCTTTGAATAGTTACACATAAAGTTTTCCCTTTTCATTTTTTCAATGTTAATTTTTAGATGCATAAATATTTCGAGGCAATCTCTCTACTCACCTCACAAACAATAAGGACTTTAGAATATCTTAACTCTGATTGCTCCCATTTTAACATGATATTATTTTCCAGTATTTTACTTCAATGTGTTTTTCATACACCGCCAATTTGTTCAGGCACAATCATACCCACATGTTCAAATGACAAAAGTACTAAAACAAAGATTCCAGGCTGTGAATTCACACAAGAGAGGTGTATATTTCTTTTCACATCAAAGTCTAGAAGGTAAATAGGTAGTCCACTCCAGCCAGGCAGCCCTGCCCTGTGGGGTCGTCATCCAGGACAGCACTCTTCTATTTTATTTCTACTTCCTCTCCCCAGGGTTAAACCCTGGCACTAGAGTATTAACTACCACACTGTACTCTTAGAAATTATTTTAACCACCTAAGTGATAATTCCTCTACCATGTCCACTCTCTAGCCCATAAGGAGAAAGACAAAATTGAACACAGCAACTTACTTTAAAGAAGTGACCTGAAAGTGCGTGTGATTGTTTTTTGCTGCGAGGGAGATTGGGAAATGTAGTTTCTAGCTGACTGACCAGAAGTCCAGATAAAATTGTAAGGGGCATGGGTGTTAGGAAGGAAAGGGGTAAGAGGCTTTGGGGTGCATAGACCACCAGCATCCAGTGTCCTTTCCTCATACTCTGTGTTTGCTTCAATTTAGGCAGCATCCCCACAGGGATTGCAAAAATGGTCACTAACAATAATCTCACACTCTCTCTTTTTAAGACAGGGTCTCACTATGTAGCTCTGGCTGGCCTCAAACCCATGATGATCCTCCTGCCTCAGCCTCCTGAGTGCTGGTATTATAGGCATGCCTGGCTCCCATGGTCTCTTATTTTAGTAATTCCAGAGAGAGAGAGAAAGAAAGAGAGGCTTTTAGGCTAGTTCCAGCTAAAGTCTTAGATTTCTTCTAACTAATCCTTTGTGGGTCAGAGGCTTATTGCTAAATTTGTCACTTTTGCCAGTGAGATGGAGTTCTCTGGTAAACAGGTGTGAGTCATCTAGTCAGCCCTTAAAGGTGAGTGGGGTAGGATTAACCCCACCCAAATCATGTGGCCTCAAAGTAGGAGAAGAGACATTCTCAAAAGTCAAGTAATGAGGTATGTACTGCTACAACCAGAACAAATTCAGAATAGGCCTCACAAAAGATAACCATGAAGCCTATCTGTTCTGCAGGGCCAGAATACAACTGAATGTTTTAAAAACCCAAGTGAATAAACATGGAAGGTGATGATAAAATTGACTGTTACACTTTGCTAATACTTCTCCTGCTCATGTGTCCTTCATTCCGCACCTGTGTTCACCTCTGTTAGGGTACCAACACCGTTTGCTAACTATTTACCTATGTGTCTGCCTCCCTGTCCTCCCATAACATACACTTCCAACTGAGGGCTTCTCTAGATCTAAAATCCATTTGTGTCCTACAGTGAGTTGGTATCAGGAAACTAAACTTACACAGTGAAAAAAAGGTTAAGGTCTCAGTGACTCTCAGAATAGACATCCTCCTGCAACTTTTAGTTTTTATTTTACATTTGGAAATCCTTATTGGCTTGGGCATGGTGGCATATTCCTATAATCCCAACTACTAGGAAAACTGAGGCAGGAGGATCAGCTGAGGTCTTGAACTTTGGTTCATGAGTTCAAGACCACCCTATGCATCAGAATGAACCTTGTAGAAATATATATATATGTAGATAGATAGATGGAAATAATTACTGAAAAGACATCAGCCAAACTGAGGGAGTTCTGCAGTACTAGGAGGAGGAAGTGTCAGACCAAATTATGTGGTTTATAGAAACATATCTCCTAATGACTGCAAAACAGTGTCAGGCATCATTTTATTTATGGAATTCAAATCAAATCACCAAGAGGCAAAGACCCAAATAGGAGGAAGTTCAGCAGATAATTGACTAATCAGAGCTGTCTTCTCATCTTGTTTGATTCCAAGGTTAAGGGGGGCTGTGTTTTGTAATCAGTTGCTAATATAAACACATACACGACTTTCTCCCCTGGGTTCAGTACCAGTGCTCTAGCTTAACTGGTGCTGAAAACTCTATCTGTATTGAGAAGGAAGGGTGTTGAAAAGGCTGTGTGACATGGTTAGTGGTAGGAAGAGGAGGACAATACAGGACATAAATGGAGAGACAAGGAGAGATCAAAAGATACTCAGAGGAGTAAGAGGTCTGGTAGAGAAAGTGTTTGAGAAGTTTGCTTGGGAAGAGCCATCTGTGAATCATCTGGTAGGCCTTTTGAATACTGACAGTTACCATTACTGACCATTTGCTATAAGCCAGATATTGTGGTAAACACTTGTAGTGCATTATCTCATGTTAGTTTTCAAAATAACCTTGCAATTCAGAATTAACACCCTCCGTCATACATGAAATTAAAGGTCAGAAATTGCAATGATTTGCCCATGGCCATGCAACAAGGACTTCAAAAGACAGGATTTGCATCCCTGCAGATTTAATTTGACTCAGAGCTTCTGCTTCTGCATGGAGTCCTTAAATGCCTCACAAACAACTTTAAGGAAACTCCTATTTTCTCCACTCTACAGATGAGGGGACTGAGGCCCAGAGATGACCCACCTTACAAAAAATAGTGCCACAGCCAAACAGGATCGATCAGAGTGCAAAATCCATTCTGCCCGCCCCCAAATTAGAGGAGGAGGAACAACAACCTTCCAGAGAGCCCAGGAGATGAGGTCCTACCCTTTCCTAGGGAACTATCTTCCATCCACCCCTCATCCACTTAGACCCTTTTCCAGAATCTTCTTTTCCCATCCACACCCCAGCTGAAGCCTCTGGGTTGAAGAAGGACTGGGTAGCTCTTGGGATGGACTAAGAAACCCCTCCCACGCATACCATAGGTAAGAAGGGGCCTGGACACCACCAGCCCTGAGGCTCAGAGTCCCCCACATCTGAGCAAGGTCTGTAGAGAAGACTGACTGGCAAGGGCCTGGTTCAAATACAGTCTGGTGACTGACCAACAACAGCAGCTCCCTTTTAAAGACTCTATTCTGGGACAGACATTTCACTAGGGGTTTCCTTCTTAATTTTTAAAAATTTGCTATCTCCCTCCTCCAACAGTTGGGCCTATTTTACAAACGGGAGCCTCAGAGTCACCGAGGTGAAGCAACGGAAGCAATGAACACTTGGTAGGGGCTTAGGATTTGAACCCATCAAGGCCCCTGATCTGCCGTTGTCTGTATGAAAAGAGGGAGGAGCCAAAGAAGGAGGGGAAAAGAGAGGAGACAAGCTCCCAGCAGCGCGCGCTGACGAAAGCAGGTGATTTTTTTCTGCAGCGCTCTTTCTCCCAGCATCTTTCCTGGATTTTCCCCCTCCCTTGCGGAACGGCAGGAAAGGGTGGGGCCGCGTCTCTGCAGCAGAGGCGCCGGCGACAGCGGCTGCTGCATCGCCGCCTGCCGCGGCCGAGGCAGCAGTGCTCGGTCTCCTCTGGAGGTGGCGGCCTCCAAGCCCTGCTAGGTGGACGGCTACACCTGGACACCCGCAGGAAGGAGAATCGAGCTGGGTCCGCGGACCCTGCAGCCACACCGCCCAGCCCTTCCTCTGCGCCATGGCTTAACCCTTGGCCACCTCTCCTCGCCTCGTCTCGCCTCGCCAAGCTCGGCCGGGGTCTGCGAGCGCCACAGCACAGGGAGGGGCGCGTCCCAGGCGCCCTCGCCAGGAACTCCGGGACGCCGTTCCTCTCGCCCTTCTTCGCCCGCAGGAGCTGCGCCCCAGAAGGCGTTTGTATCCGGTAATCCAGGGACTTTACAGACTATCTCGGTGTTACCTTTCCCCGGGTGTGCTCGGAGGGAGCAGGACGAGGTAACAGGAGGATCGGGAGAGAAAGCGGTGGGGATCATACTGGCGGGTGGGGGCCAAGGGTAGAAACAAGACTAAAAACCTGCTTTAGTACCGCATAAGGAAAGAGAGGGCCAGCTTTGCATCCAGCACCATGGCGTGGCCGTGCATTACGCGGGCCTGCTGCATCGCCCGCTTCTGGAACCAGCTGGACAAAGCGGACATCGCCGTGCCGCTGGTATTCACCAAGTATTCGGAGGCCACAGAGCACCCGGGCGCCCCACCACAGCCCCTACCGCCATCCCAGCAGGCGCAGCTAGCGCGCGCGGTCGCCATAGAGACGCAGCCGGCCCAGGGCGGGTTGGATGCAGTTGCCCGGGCAACGGGGCCAGCGCCAGGGCCCAGCGGCGAGCGCGAGGCTGTGGCCGCGCCGGGCCGGAGCGCTCAGGGCCTGGGCGCGGGCTCCAGCTCTACCTCCGGGTCGGGCCCGGCGGACTCGGTGATGCGGCAGGACTATCGTGCCTGGAAAGTGCAGCGGCCAGAGCCCAGCTGCCGGCCGCGCAGCGAGTACCAGCCGTCTGACGCACCCTTTGAGCGTGAGACCCAGTACCAGAAGGACTTCCGCGCCTGGCCACTTCCACGCCGCGGGGACCACCCGTGGATCCCCAAGCCCGTACAGATCGCCACACCCTCTCAGGCTTCCGCGCCTATTTTCGGGGCGGCTAAGCGCCGGCCCCAGAGCCAGGAGCGCAGGCCGGTTCAGGTTGCTGCTGAGGCCTCAGAGCAAGAGGCGCCCGGAGAAGCCGGAGTCCAGGCTGCAGGAAAGGCATCGGGCGCAGATGAGCGCGACACACGCAGAAAGGCAGGGCCCGCCTGGATGGTACGTAGCTCCGAGGGCCACGAGCAGACACCCTTGCCCGTCGACCAGGCTCAGGTGGAAGATAGTGGCCCGGCGGCAGGAAAGGCATCGGGCGCAGATGAGCGCGACGCACGCAGAAAGGCCGGGCCCGCCTGGATGGTGCGTAGCTCCGAGGGCCACGAGCAGACGCCACTGCCCGCTGCTCAGGCCCAGGTCGGAGCTGGTGGCCCAGCGGCTGGAAAGGCATCAGGCGCAGATGAGCGCGACGCACGCAGAAAGGCCGGGCCCGCCTGGATGGTGCGTCGCTCCGAGGGTCATGAGCAGACACCCTTGCCCACCGCCCAGGCCCAGCCCACAGAGGGTGGCAAGGGGCGTGCGGCGGCAGACGCCCTCAACCGGCAAATACGCGAGGAGGTGACGAGTGCAGTGAGCAGCTCCTACAGGTGAGACGCGGGCAGCAGGACAGTCCAGGGCTCATTCTCCCCATCGTAGGCCTCACATCTAACCTCCTCTCTCCACCGCAGCATCTCAGGCCCCCTCCAGGCACGGGCTCGGCTTCCTCCCTGTCCAGTGTACAAGCATTACGATTATGCATTCGAGCATCCCCAGCTGTTTCTCTTCACTACTTTCGCCATCTTTCCCCTACACCCTCCCGCCCGAGGTTTCTGCTTGCTCAACAGAGGAATGTCTATTTCTTCACAGCTGGCCGGTGATTTCTCCTGCACTGGGCTGGATGCCATCCCTACCTGGCTCAGCTGTCCCTCACCCACCTAGTTGCATTGCCACAGGGTTCTCATTATTCTAAAATTCTTTCCAAGTGACCTCTCCTATCTCACTTCATGGGCCCTAGCTCACTTCCATAGGACCCTGCATTCTTCTTTCCCTGCCTCAGTCCCTGGGCCACACCCTTTTCTAGATTCCCCATAGGCCCTTACAAGTCACCTTCTTCTACCATTTCCACTTTGAAGTCATTTTCCTCCAGCTTCTTACTAGCTCTGACACATCAGGCAAGTTTCTTAACCTTTCTGGGCCTCACGTTCTTATCTGTGACATGTCGGTGATAATAGATACCTCTTGAGATTGTTCATTCATTTCTCGATTTAAAATTAACTAGTCAGAATAGTTTTTAATACCTTTTGTATGGGACGCAGACATTGTGAGGATTAAGGGAAATTATTCAGGAGGAATTTCCATGCCTGGCACAGAGGTAATTTGTTTTGTTTCCATCCTGACCTTTTACATGATGCTTCATAGCTCCGATGGCCACTTCCTAAATGCCTCCAGCCTTTTCTCCCATTGAGGCATCTCCTCGCTCCTCTGTGCCCTTAATGTTCTCCAGATGTGTTTCTTACTCTCTCACCATCAAGAACTCCATTGTTACCACCTTCAAACTCCTTGTAAATGAATGCCTTCAACCTGGAACTCCCCCCACACACTTTCTAGAATTATCTCCCTGCTGCAACCTCAGTCCCTCCAGTACACGTTCTCACTCTTTGTCCATCCAGCACATATATATCTGAGTGTTCAGGCTTTCAGTGCTGCCCTTATGTGTCAACCAGCACCATTTAGCTAACAGGCCACAGTTGGCGCTGAATATGTCACACTGAGTTTGGGGGTCTCTGAGGAAGCACATGTGTGTGATGAGTAATTGAGGTGTTCAAAATGTGCCTTAGGGGGTCTGTCATCAGTGCCACAGCCACTTATTTGCCTGCTTTCTGCACAAGGGTGTGGTGGAGAGGACTGCAGTTAGGGTCTTCTGCCAAGATCCTAGCCTCATGTCCCTCATGTTAAACTGATGCCCTCCAGGAAAATGAGAAACTCTCCTTCATATGCTGAGAAGACTGCATATTGCAGATATCTTCTCTTCTCTTGTTAAGATGAAATCTGACCCCCGCTCCTCATTGCCCCAGCATTTCTTGTCTTACTAAATTCTACCTCCTACTTGTTGCCCCCGCCCCCTCTCACTTTATTGCCATCACAACCTCACTGGCCTCCCTGCAATACATTGCTTCTGTTTAAAGCTTTGGGTCAAGCAAGGACACGTATCTTTTTCCTTGGATAGCCACAAGGAGGTAGAATTTTCACAATATTTTCATGCATCTACCATGGGAGGATCTAAAGAAAAAGAAATTAAGCAAACAAACAAGAAGCATAAAAAACAAAACCAAGATACAGTTTTATAGTTGTTCCATGGTTTTCTTGTTAACAAGACCCTACTTCACCCTTCAAGAACATTAAGGCTGACCCAACACCACAAATTCCTGGCCTGCTGACTCCATCTTCTTACACCCATTCTACCTGCAGCAGGTGGAACTTTACCACCCACCAGGCGGATGCTACCCCTTCTGTCTTCCGTAGATAGTGCCAATCAAGACAGATCCCAGGTTCTGAAACCTCTTTGGGCGATCCTACTCAGTAAATTATGTTTCTAGACTGGCAGGATTTGCTTTGTTTGTGAATGACTGGCTAGTCAGGGAATGGCCACACCTATCAGATACAACTGGGCCCAAGTTTTGCTTTGTGCTTTTGTTCTGGATAGCATTTTCCCCTGAAACAAGCCTTAACTACGCACTAAGAATGTCTTGGCACACGGTCAAGTTACATACACATTGGAAATGATTAGACTGAGTAGGGGGAGACTATGATCTAACAGCAGGTAAGGAATGACTGTTTTTAGCAGCGATCAGACTTCTATCAACCTGCCAAGAAAAATCTTGGAACATCTCAAAAAATTTTACAATCAGGCCTTCCATAAAAATTAATTGTACATATGACTTTGGGTCCATCAGTGCCATTTTTATGTATAATCAGATGAATTTCGAAACATTAAGAGAATGAATGCTGCTAAAAGACATCAATTTCTTTAATGAACAGTTTGAATGCATGACAAATTTCATATGAAATTTAACATTAATTTTTGTTCCAGGAGAAACATTAACCAATAATGGGGAAATGCACTTTGGGTGAAAGTAGATTTGAAAAAACAAGATATTCAATAAATTAAATGTACGAGAAAAATGCTTGGAAATTATATGTTTATTTGGAATATTAATTTACTTTCCCTATTGTTTCATGTTCTTTTCTTTGCCATTATTCTGGATTTCTCCTGAATTGAATTTAGGTGTGCACCATGTCCACTACAGATGGCTTTGCATCCCTGTTGAAACCAAATAAGGCTCCATTTGAATAATAATTTGATTTACAAAACCTTTTCTTTTGCTACTCTACATAAATCATGGTGTGTTTACTCCATGGTGACTGGTTCCTCCTGTGGGCTTTACAAGTAATATCTGTCACAAGATACCAATGTGAGCAGCTTGCTATAATAAAGGATATATAATTTATCAGCTTAATATATTGGTATATAATGTAAAATGTATATTCAATATTCAGAATCATATATGTACTAACATATGCCCAATATAGAAATCTTTTGACACTAGGGTTTTGAGAAGTCTTCCTTATTCTGTTGACCTGATTCATAATCTATTCATGCTAGGATTTCTGCATTCAAGTGGCATCTGAGGTATTTTTAGAATTAATCACAGTTATGAGGTTGATTAATTTTTAATACACTCATTTTACATAGATGATACTATAAAATTGAGAAGCATGTCTTTATTACCATTTTTAATGTTAAAGATAGATTTCACTGGGAAGCCATTTGCGACTTTAGACCTGGCTTTCTCTATGAGGAAATAGATGAGTCCTAAGGAGGAGATTAGAATTCCCCTCCCAGTCAGCCCCATTGCCCTGGCCATCAGTTAATAGGAATAGATGGGGTAGCAGGTGCTCTCTATAGAAATGCTAATGAGAAACTCTTTCTAGAAGAAAACAGTGGCGCACTGGGAGGTGGAATTAATAAACCAGAGCAAAATATTTGAAAAATGAGAGCAATAACAAGAAAGTCAGGAAGAAAAGGAGGCTGTAATGTTTGCCCTACAGCCTTCACGTAGGTTGGAGAAATGCCCATCTGACTTAGCTTATGCTGTGTGCAACTGTGTGGTACCCCAGCTCCCATTTCCCTAATTTCCTCCTGCTCAAGTCCAGCCATACCTCAAGGCTAACTTGGGCACCGAATCTTCAGTGAGGCCTTTTTAACTCCTGCCATTCCGAATTTACATTTTTTCCTATTCTCATTTAACTATCTGAACTCTTGTCACTGTCACTTCATTGTTGAATACAGTGTATCCATATCTGCCTCCCTCCCAGGTCGTGAACATTTGAGTGGAAGGCAGTATTTTGTTCATTTCTGTACCTTTCACAGCCTACTATTGTGCCTCAGTGCCATATAGATTTGTTGATCCAGTAGAATTTTTAGGACTTGGAAAAATTTTATTCACTTATATATTAATTCACTTTCTTCAGTTGAACTTATTTCAGAAAATGATCACCCTAACCCTGGTTTGTATCAGCCAGGGTGCTGGTGATACTAAATGAATAATGTATAATCCTGTGTTATGGAAGTCATGTCTTGTTTAACCAGGATAGAGGTGAAATTGTACTGGGTTACACCACAGGGAAATGTTTAATTAAGAGGGCCACTGGAGGTGTGCTTTGAGTTAAGGCAACTGGCCTCAGCCTGGTCTGCACGTTGGAATCGCTGGAGACCTTTTAAAAATGCTGACGAATGGATGCCTGGCTCAGAAAATCTGGGTGTGGTCTGGGCATCTGAATGTTGTAAAACTGCTTTGAATGATTCTAATGGGCAACCCAGGTTATGAGCCACGTACTTCCATAAGGCAAAGTGAGCAAAATGCATTCTGCAGAAGAATCACCTGGAGAACTTGTGAAGGTTCAGATTCTGACACACCCTTAGACCTGCTGATTCAGTAGATTTGTGGAGCCTAAATATCTATTTTTAACAAAGCACTCTAGAAAATTTTGATAGTGTTATACTTCAGGCTTTTCTTGGTAAAATATTGCTTGGAGAGATTTGCATGTATACAAACGTGGTAAATTTCCTTTTGTATGCAAGTCGTTCAAGTTCTTTGCCTATTGTATATTTTGTAGTTTTCTCCATAAAAATTGTTGTATGTATTTTAAAGTTTTATTTGTATAATTAAATCTTTGATAATTTAACTGATTTTACCTTTATGTATAGAATGTGATGGGGATCAAAATTTTTCCTACCATATGAAGTCATTTATGCCATCTCCTTTTAAAAAGTTTGCCTTTCCCCCACTAGTCTAGGACAGCTCTTCTATCACAAAAGGGCCACAGATGCTTGAATATTATTTTTGAGCTCTTTTTCTTTTTCATTAGTTTTCTCTAATGTCACATTATCTTTTTTCTAAGATATCTTTTAATTATTGTTTCTATTGTGAGAAGTTTGTCACGTTTTTGAATTTATTATTATTCAGATACATTAATTTTTATAAGTTAATCTTATATTTAGGAAATTTAACAGAATTTAATTAGTTTTGTTTGTAGACTCAGACTCTCTGTAGAGGTAATATATGTTTTCAGCAAATAGCAACTATTATTTTCCTTTCCAATATTTATATATTTTATCTTTGTTGTGTTGCTGTATTGATTAGAACACCAGTGTAGTGTTGAAGAGTATGTGATAATGGATGTCTTTGTGTTTGGACTTGGATTGTAAATTTTTACCATTAAGTATGAGGTTTGCTTAGTGTTTTTATCAGTTTCTTTATTCTAACTTTTCTTTAGCCTAGTTTTTTAGAGGTTTCCAAAAATACAGATGGGGGTTGAATTTTATTGAATGGTTTTTCTGCATCAACTGAGATGATCACATGTTTTTTTCTTTTTTAACAGTTAATAGATTTCTTCCTGATATCGAACCTTCTTTACATTCCTGGTACAGATAAAAATATTTATTGCTTAGGTTAAAATATATTTTATTATGCTGAATTTGTTTCACTATTTTTTATTTAAAATGCTTATTTATTCATGAGCTAAGTTGTTCTACAATTTTTCCTTTTTTATACTGGCCTTGTGCAATATTAGGATTAAAGTTCTAAAATTAGAGGAATAGATTTCCTCCTTTTTAGTTCTTCAGAATGTAGTTTGTATAGGAAAGGCTGCTCCTTAAACATCTGACAAGATTATGCTATAAAACTTTCTGGACCTAGTAAGCATTATTCATGAAAAAGATGTTTTACTACCAATTTGGTAGCTTTGGTAATGACTCATTTATTTGGGTTTTATGTTTCTTCTTTGTCCAATTACAATAATTGACATTTTTCTGGAAAATTTTACATTTCTTCGAGTTAACACATTGATTAACATAAAAATGATCCTAACATTACCTTGTGATTTTAAAAACTCTTTACTTAACTGCAGTTATATTTCATTCTTCATACCTAATATTAATTTTTACCTTCTCTCTTTTTTTTTCCAGGGCTTGTCTTGTTGAGGTCAATTTTTCTTTAGTTTTTTTCAAATAATAGAAGTTTGGTTTTGTTGAAATCTCTTTTTTTAAGTAAATTTTACTCTTACTTTTACTATTTCCTTTCTTTCTTATGTTCTGAGAGATAGACATAGGCCAGGATGTGCCTTGCATCCCTGGCTAAGGAGTTTGTTTGCTTCTATAGAGAATCATAAGTTACTGGAAGAATCCTAGCAGGAAACAAAATATTTTAATTTAAATTGTGTACTGTTCTCACTGACTGGCTGAGCTTGGGAGATTATAGAGAGAGGAGGTCAGTAAAGAGGTTGGCAGTTGACACAAGCTGGAGAGAAGGACAAAGGCTTTGCTATGACTGTTGCATGGAGATTCATAACATAATGTAGATATGAAACAGGCTCTTAACAGCGGACCAACTGAGATTCAGGGAAGAGGCTGTAGTCCAGGATGACCCTCGTGTTTCTGGTTTAGGGAACTCACAGTGGTGCTGGTGACCAGAACAGAGCATAGAGAGAGAGAGAAAAAAGGTTAAAAGTGGTGGTCGCACTTATTGTAGATAGAACCTGAGTTTTGATACCTGACAGAAGTTAAAAAGTCAGTTGAATGACTGGATCTACAGCTCACAGAGCAGTCTGGGCTGTAAATATAGATTTAAAAATCATCAGTTGCTGGGTGTTATTAAAGCCCATAAGAAAAAGTAAAATCATCCCTGGGAATTAAGCAAAGAAAATTAGCCATCAGAGAATAGCTCACTCGGGGAAATGAGCACAGCTGGGGTTCTGGTAGCAGAAGAGAGATCCATGAAAATTACAAAGAAGGAGTGACTGGGGGAGGGAAGAAAACTAGAAGAGGGTTGTCATGGAAGCGCATCAGGCACCCACCTCGGTAGTGCTTTGTGCCTACTTGAGAATTTTTACTGCTGACCTACTGAGTGTGAGGGAGTTTTCCAGATCATTGGTTAACCCTGTGCATTTAACACTCAGAGACATAATACAGTATGACTAAGCCTAACACACAAAGAAGAGATGATTCGCATGATTAACTCTTGGTTGCTCTCTTAGAGAAAAATGGCATCTAATTCATATATGAACTTAAAAAAAAAAGATCATGGCAGTGATAGTTCTAAATCTACAATCCCTAAGAATCACTCAGCGTCAAAGACAAAACTGAAATAAACAAACATTTGCCCATTAGGATTAAGGGCCTATCCCTATGTTTACTGAAGAGGCTAATTTTGCCATTAAAAACAGTAATTAGAGTAGCCAGCTGAGTGCTTCCTGTGTGCTGGTCAGAGAGCAGAAGCCTTAGATCCATTTTGCCATGTCATGTTTATAGTAACCCTGCAGGAGCAGAACTGTTGCTCTGGGTTCATAAGGCCTGTTGTCTGCCTTTGCATTTTACGACTTCAAAATATTTATAGCAGTTTCTATCAAAGAAAAACATTACAGTGTATCCTCATCAAACTTAGTCACTGAATCTGGCACCGTCGACCTTCTGGCTGTTTCCCCAAATGAAAATGACCATGAAAGATAGCCACTTTGAATGGCTTCTGGGCATCAAGGCAGCTAGGACAGTGCAACTGAAGATCCTCAGGAAAGAGGACTTCCAGAACGACTTTAGAAAGCGGGCAAGAACGCTGGGATAAATGTGGTCAAAGAGAGAAGTAGTTTGATGAGGATTAGTGGCAGTGTAATTTTCACTGTGATACATTTTGAAAAATTTAGACATTCATCTTATTTTTGTCACACCTTATACAAGTTCAACCCAGTTTCAGTTTGGTAATTTGTTGTCTCTCTCATATGTTAGTACCTGATCGAAATCCTAGGTTGACAAAATAGTCCTTGCTCTCCAGAGACTTGTGTTTACTAGGCAGAAACTAATGTGCCAAAAAGCTACAGGTGCTGTGAGTAAATAAACAAACACAGTCTGTTCAGGGCCTCATAGGGTACAGAGAAGAGAGGAATTAAGTCCACCCACTTCAAAGTTTATCAGGAAAGAGTTTTGTATATAATGTGACAGATGGACTGAGTGTTGAAAAATGAATGGGCAATTTGCCGGTGTGATAGCTCATGCCTATAACCCCACCGCTCAGGAGTCTGAGGCAGGAGGATCTCCATGAGTTCGAGGCCAGCCTGAACTACATAGTGAATGCAAGGCTAGACTGAATTATAAAGCAAGACCCTGTCTCCCTCCACCCAAAAAACTGAATGGGCACTAAACAGGGACAGAATGAATTTGAGTAAAAGTTATAGGCCGTTCTGTGCAGGTGGAACTTCAAGCTGTCACTGCATAAGGATGAAATGGGTAGGAAAGGAGGGGGATGTCAGCTGGGGTCAGCTCCTTTATCTCACAAGCAAAGGGAAGACGTAGGTTTACATTGTAGAAAATGTGACTTTGACCGCAATGGAAGGATGGACTGGAGAAATTAGGCTGGAAGCAGTGGGTCCAGGAAAGAAGATGAGAGATGAAGATCTTTAGCAGGAGAAGAATGTCAGTAAGTGCTGATGGCACATAATAAAATAAGGAGTGGTTAATCGAAAGTCAGCAGAAAGGAAGAAGGCAGAATGCAGGATATCTCCCAGGTTTCACTTTATAGCAGGAGGCAATGGCCTTATTCACCCAGCTGGACAGTACAGTTGTAGCCACGTTGAGATGTCTTTCTAAGATTTGCATAGAGATGCTCAGTGCAGAAGGGAAACAGAAGCACAGTACCAGTGAGGCCATAAACTACAGTCATTTATGAGACTCATTAGCATGATCTGTTCAAGGTAAACACATTTATCCAGCTCTTTTCTTAAGTAAAAGCTTAACAGAAATGGTCAAAGATTTGTGCAAGAATGTTTATGGCAGCATTATTATTAATATCTAAAAAACTAAGACAGCTGAAGTGTCCATCACTAATAGGATACACAAATTATGCAAAATATTATATCAGGGTGCAATAGGCAGAATAATGTCCCCCTCAAAGATCCTCATTCTTGGAATCAGCGAATTTGCTATTTTATATGGGAAAAAGGAATTTTGCAGATTCATTAAGTTAAGGTTCTTGAGATGAGCAGAGCCTAGATAATCCAGGTAGAGCCAATCTAAATGAAATAGGAATTCTTGGAGGCTGAGGCAGGACCATTGCAAGTTTGAGCCCAGCCTGGGTACCATAAAGGTATAGTAAGACCCTATCTCAAAACAAAGAAAAATTGAAAAGGAGATGTAGCTCAGTGAAAAGGCCCTGGATTCTATTCTCAGGGCAGAAAGAAAAACACCAAGAAAATAGGAAAACAGGCATCAGTTAGTGTGATACAGAGTGATAAAGTAAGATGTTTTGCAGTGTCCCTGGCCTCTATTAGTACTATGCCAGTAATATGTCCTGCACCTGCAGCCCTAAGTCATGGCCATAAAAATGTCTCTAGACACTGCCCGAAGCCCTTTGTTGGGGGACAAAAAAAATTTTTTTTGAGGCAGGGTCTCTATGTAGTTCAGGCTGGCTTTGAACTTACTATGTAGCCTAGGCAATCCTCAAACTTATGATAATCCTCCTGACTCAGCCTCCTGAGTGCTGGGATTGCAGGCAAGCACCACCACACCTGGCTCTGACAAATTTATTTCTAATTAAGAGCCATTTACATAGCATTGAAAAAGAACAAATTACTGTGGCACTCGATAATATGGATAGATTTCACAGAGAAAATTATGAGTGAGAGAAACTAAATATAAGGGCACTTTTTGAATGATCCCATTTATATGAAGTTTAAACACCAGGCATAGGGGTGCACATAACTCCAGCACTCAGAGGATCACCAGTTCAAACCTAACCTGGGAAACTTAGCAAGACCCTGTCTCAAAATAAAAAAGAACTTGGGGTATAGCTCAGTGTGAAGGTCCTGGGTTCAATCCCCAGTACCACCCCTCCTCCCAAAAAAGAATTCAAAAAATAGATGAAAGTAATTGATGATGGCAGTAGAGTGGTGGTGATCTCTACAGATGGGCTGAGTAATTGCCTGAGAAGGAGCACAACCACCTGAGGTGTTGGAAATATACCCTACCTTGGTCTGAGCGGTCGTTACATGGATCTGTATGTAATGGTTAATCTTGACCTTCATTAATCTTGACCTTGGTTAATTTATGGTTAATCTTGACTGGCTTGAGAGATACCAGAGATAAGTGAAGCACTTCTGCCTGTGTCTGGGTGTGGCGTGGGGGCATGGTCTTTGTACCAGATCTGATCCCTGGCCCCTTCCCCACTGGCTGTTCCCCTGCTCTCTCTGCTTTTAACCTCCACGAGGTGAAGCAGACTTCCTCCACCACCATGATGCTTCTGTTTCGTTTTGGTTTTTGTATTTTTGAGACAAAGTTTCACTCTGCAATTTGGGCTGGCCTTGAACTCACTTTATAGCCTAGGATGGCCTCAGACTCACAGTGAGCCTCTTGTCTCAGCCTCCTGAGTGCTGGGACTACAGTTACGCACCACCACACCCAACAAGATGCTTCTGTTTTGGAACCAGCTGACCATGGACTGAAACCTCTGAATAATAAATAAACTTTTCTCCTTTAAGTTATATAAGTTGGGTATTTTGGCCCAGCAATAGAAAGCTAACGTATATTATGCATGTCAAAAATTAAGTTATGGACTCTATTCTTGGTGTGTTGCAACAAAAAACAAAAAATTAACATCAGACTGACTAAATGGAGACACAATTTGATGCTCAGGAGAAAGGGCAGGGCAGAAAAGAAAGATCTGGATAACATCAACCTGTTGGTGAGAATCGAACCATAGATGCTAGAGTGGGTGGAGGGTAGAGAGGGTGAGAATAATGGGGTCAGAACCCAGCAAGTACCGACCTCTCAGGGATGGAAGGGACAGGAGTTATGAAAGGGTGGGCTGTAGGTTTCTATGCTTGCCTTCCCCAGACGACAGCAAAGCCCCGTCACTGTCTTCACCGCCCAGCTCCCCTCCCACCGACTTTGTGCAATACCACCATGTATGTGTATTAAACACCGGTACCCCTCCCAATCCCTCCCTTATTCCAACGCAGCCCCCATCAGCGTGTCATTGTTTTCAAATGAATGAAGAAGCTTTTGCAGGACCAAAGATGGTGTGACTTTTCTTGGAGGGAAAATTGTGTTTGGGCCTCAAGCCACAAAACCCGCAAGTGCCTCCGGAAACACTGCCGCCTCCACAAGCTACTCCCTTGTGGTCACTGTGCATTTCCTAGGGTGACTTCACAAAGTTGGCCCACATTGTGACATCTCCTAGAGTGCATTTTTGCAAGGCTCCTGGCCATTAAGGATTTTGTTCACTATTAAACCATAAGAATTAGGAGAAAGTTCAACAATGGTAAAATGCAAAGAGACTATTCAAGAGAACAGAGATACAATTGTTTCAATCTCCTTTCCTGAGGCCTTACTCTGTGCTAAATGCTTTAACATATCTTTTTATTTATGCTTCTTAATGACCTTTTAATGTGAACATCTCTATCTTTATGAATGAAGTATAGAGTTAAGGTGGGGACTGAGATCACATAGCCAGTCAGTAGCCAAACTGGCTCAGAAATCTGGGTTCCTCATGCCAGACCACAGCTATATCTTGTGCAGCTGAAGCAGACCCCTTACATGTCCCCTAGTTCAACACACCATTCTTGAGAAGCAGCAGCCAACCTCCAGTTTCAAGGCTGCCTTTCTGCTCGAGCTCTCCTAAGGTCCTATTATCCTCCTCCACCAACCTCATTTCTGTGGCGGAGCCCCATCTCTTCTGTTTGCTGCTCCCTGTACACCCCTGAATCTTTTTCCTGGGGTTCTCAGTTCCATTTGCACATTAAAATAACAGCAATCCTGTCAGGTGCCCGATCCAAAACACAGCCTGGGTTCTCAAAGACCCACATTTCACTAGTGCTGGATTTTGCTTGCAGTTTTGTTTCCTGCCCTCCTACATTCTAAATCCTTCCAGCCCTTCAGGGTTTTTTAGTCCATTGTGAAAGGGGCTTATACTATAAAAGCAGGGAATTAGGTTGGATTTATTTGATCCTAATTCCATAATAATAATGCAATGGGATTAATGATATTTTCATTTCATGTTCAATGCAGCATCTTAGGAACATTCAAAGGCTGGGATTGTGAGCTCTGAGGGATCCTGGTGAAGAGCGCATGATTCTTGCTTGCAGGAGACTTCTGTCTCAGAGGGACATAGCATGGATGCACATATCCAGGCCCCAGGGGAGTTAAACTCAGGGCCAGAGTTCTGTAGGGGCCCTACAGAGGCTGGTTCATTCTGTTGGAAATTTTGTGGAAGGGATAGTTGCTTGCATGCATCCTGGGAGATCTCCTAGTGTCCTCTGAAGGACTTAGTGACCATTAAAAATAAGTTTGATCATGCTTCTAACTTAAAATCTTTGTGATTTTGGGAAAGCCTTGATTTTTTTCCCATCAGCAAAATGGGGTCAATCACACAATAGACATCTCACATCATTGTGAAGGAGACGGAGAGGGACAATGCTTGTGTGTGGTACATGTCCAGCACAGTGTCTTTGTTATTGAGACAGTGGAACAGACCAGGTGAAAAAGGGAAGCCTTCATTGATTTGTTCAGGAAGCATCTATCACTTCTTTGAGACACTGTACTGGATACATGTCCTAGAGAATCCTAGTCTAGTGAGAAACGTGTAAGAAAACTACAGTAATGATAGTAAGTGTAATAGAAATACGCTTGAGGTGCTGAGGGATATAGAAAAGGGAGGATTTGAGTCTAGGTCACAGACAATTTCCTGGGAAAGCTCTACCTGTACTGTGTGTCAGAGCATAGGAAATAGTTCCACTGGGAAGGGCAAGGATTAGGAACTATATATTCCTTCCTAAAGGCCTTAACAATGAGAAACGGATGCAGCAGGCCAGTTAAGGATACAGTACTTTCCAGATATCTAACTGTATTTGGGACTTCGGGTTTAAATCTCGAATACTAGATAGTGACTATATGACTTTGGGCAAGGTTCTTAACTTCTCTTTTAAATTTTTTTCCTTACTGGTAAAATACAATGAGCTATACCTACCTTATACATTTGTTGAAAACTTTAACATTCTATTAAGTCCATGACTCTTTTACCTTATTTACCATTGGATCCCTACCACTTGGCTTAGTGCAAGATATTTAGTAGATGCTTAGTAGATTTTAACTGAACAAGTGGGTGAGTGATGGATACATAGTAGTTAGCATAGTGCCTGGCTCACAGCTATGTAGCACTTACTAAATGGCATCATCCTTATTGTTATTACCCCTGGTGGGTTGAGTGCCACTTGGCTAACAGGAAGAGGTCTCTTTGCTCTTCTGTTTGCACACATTTCTGAATTTCTGGAAGGAGAACTATGAAATGCTCCAGCAAGATTTCTATGGGCATTTTTAGCTCAGCAACCACCTCTTAGTCACTATTTTATAATCTTTGGGTGTAAATACAAATTAAATGTGGAAGCCAGGCTCTTGCTACTTTGTATATATGAAAATAGTACATGCATAAAACAGGAAACATAAAGTAAGACTCTTAATGAAAGCAGTTAGAAAAGGATGATTGTTAACAAGCTTAAATTTGCTCTGCAAATGAATTCAGAGCTGTTCTGTGTTTATTACTGTTATCTAATTTCGACTGAAGTCTGGATTTTAATTTCCTAGGTGTCTTGGTTACTTTTTTCTCATTGCTGAGACAAAGTACCCAACCCCCAAAATGAAGGAAGGAAAGGTTTATTTAGCTTACAGTTTGTGAAGGTTTCAGTCCATACTTGGGTGGTTCTGAGGCAGAGTGGCACATGGCAGAGGGCAAACTGTTCATGGCAGCAGAGCACAGCAAAAGCAACCAGCAAAAGGGAGGAATGGCTGCAAGCAGCCTCTTCTCTTCCCTTACATTGTAAACAGCTTAACCCCACCCAGGGAGCATGTAACACTCACATAATCTCCATGACCTCTTCTACAGGCTCAGGATGCATACACAGTAAGCACCCTGGCTTCCTGTTGAATCACTCAGTTAAACCTCCAGATTCCCCAAGTTGACACAATGTATCAACCATAACACGAGGCGTCACTACAATGTGGGTCTATTATGTACAAACTAGATAGAACTTTGCTTCCTGGACTGTAATGACTTCCCCACTGAATTTCTGTGCTTCAGCATTATGCCAGTATCTCCTCAGCATTATACCAGTATCTCCCTCAGGAGGCCCAAGGACTCCTCTCAAAGATTTGACATTTTTCAGGTGAGTACAAGAAAGTCCGTTTAGCCTAAGTTCCTTGTAGGTAGTGCCTGAGCCTTGTCTGTTTATCCTTGTCTCTGTGCCTGGCACAGTAGACAGCTTAACTGGTATTTGTAAACCATCTCGAGTGAGTGAATAGGTCCACTACCATTCTCCTCAGAGCTTCTTCCTTGCAAATTTAGTGAGTCCCTAGATGAAATAGGCAATTCAGATGAAAAATTCTGGTTAGAGGGCACAGGGGAGGGAAATGAAGAGCTGTGGCTGTGATACAAGTGGATAGAAGTATAAGCAGAGGATAAGGAATAGGAACAGTAACAGAAGTATTGCTGGCACCAGCACTGTGACCCACAGCCTAGTATAGTGAGAGGACAGTACTGTCAAGGTCTCTAAGGATGGATTTCGTGGTATCGTGTCTACATTACACACACTACTGTGGTATTCAGTCCATATACAACTCTTCATCCTTTTAACCTACCACAGTCTGTCTTTGCAAAGGATACTCCTTCCTGAGGGCAGGCAAATACCTAACTCACTGGCAGAAATAAAAGCCCAATAACTCATGTAAAGTTTAGATCAATTATTTATCTGTTAAACAGATACCAGTCAAAGTCTTACTGTACACATATAGCTCCCAGGCCAGCGATATTTGCAGTGTAGGTAGGAAGTCCCACAGGGCTGCACCCCTAACTATAGCAAAGTGAGTCAAGTTCTACAAGATGTTACATGCTCTTAATTCTTAATTTTTCTTAATTCTGACTTAAAAGCAAAGGAAGACTTTAAGGTAGCAGCTGAACCTCACTTAGACCTTAAAGAGTCAGTCTGATTTCAGTAGACAAATGATTGTTTGGCTGGCAGGCAGGTGGGAATGTGGTACATTCCAGGAGAAGGAACACTGGGCCCTGAGAGTTAGACATGCAGCCATTCACACATAAATAAGTGTTGAAAGTGTGAGGAGGGACACGACAGAGACGAGTTTGGGACGGTATCTTCAGTCTAAACCAGGAGTAGCTAAGTTTCCATAAAGGGCCATGCTGTAAACATTTTAGGTTGGTCAACATGCAAGATTAAGGATAATATGTAGGTACTTATAAGAAAGAAAATAAGTTTCCCAAAACATTTTGTTGACCAAATTAAAAATAATAACTCATACAATTTTATGTAATATGGGTCTATTAGCGAAAATAGGTTTTTTAAGAAAATAACATTGGCTGACTTTGGGTTCAAAATTAGTGCTCCTTTTCATGAGATTGATTGCAAATGTTCATCTACAAATACCATTCTTGGCTCATGCCTAAACAAAACCATGTAGAGGGCTAGATTTAGCTCAAGGATCATAGTTTACTAATCTCTGATCTATGTTACTGAGGACAGAATATGGTGCTACCAAGTTTCAGACTCTGTATTTAAGAAGCAAATAACCACCTGAACAGAGCGCCTGAGAACCCTTGGCTTTACTGTGGCTTACTAAGCGTATCACTTATTCTTCCCAAGAAACATAGTCATTCTTGTTTCCTTACAATGGAAAACAGCAGGAAGCCGATGTACATGTGAGAGTCTCTTTGTCTTCATATATAATGGGTGGCCCCGCCATCTCTTATAGCAACCAAGAATATAAGCTACAGAATTCACTATTATAAAACAATATCAGTCTCTGGCTGCTGGGACCATTTTGTGTTGGGTTTCCCTGGGAGTTAGAATAAGGCTTTAAAAATGAATAGGCAAGGAATAAGTACTAATAAAATATATGCACAGAGAAGTTATCAGTCTGTCTAGAACTAGCACCCAAGAGCAGCACAGAAGAGCTGTACTATGAGGGGATTATAGCTCTGCAAAGATGCCCTGATCCAGAATTTCTCCAGCGTTGGCCAAAGGCAGATTGAAAATTGGAAAGAGGCATGGTGATTCTAGCTGCTAAGAATCTAATGCAACACTATCATTCTAGGAAGCTTTTCAACACATAAAAATTGTCCTAATCCAAACTGCATTGGTGAGAAGGTGGTACTTTAAAGCACTGTTAGAAGCTCTTTCTAGGTGGAGGAATTTGAGCAGAGAATATTTCTCCAGTCACTTATTCATTTATTCAACTCATATTTATTTAACTCTTCCTATGAACAAGATACTAAGGTAGGCTTTGGAATATGACTATGATGTCCAGGGTTTGGGACATCCCAGTTTACTCTGTATCAGTTCCTACTGTATCCGCAGGGGGGAATACAGTGATGGTGATGATGATGGTGGTGGTCATGCAATGGGCGAATCTGCACAAGCATGAGTGGGTATAAATGCAGGTGTTTAGGGCCTGGATTGGTGATGAAGGAGGGAAAAGCTCAGAGGAACACAAGGGAAGCTAATGTGTAGCTCTCCCTTATCCATGATTTCAGTTACCTGCAGTAAAGCTTTTCCCAAAATATTACATAGAAAATTCTAGAAATAAACAATTTGTAAGTTGTAAACTGCACGCCATTTTGAGCAGCATAGTGAGTCCTCATATGTCCCCCTGTCTTACTCAGGCTATGAGTCATCCCTTTGTCTAATATAGCCAAGCCGTATGTGCGACCGGCCCTTTAGTTTCTTATGGATGTCTACGTTATCAGATTGACTGCCAAGGTACCACAGAGCAGCTTGGGTTCAAGGGACCTTCATTTTACTTATCAATGTCCTCAAAGCACAAGAGTAGAGATGCTAGCAATTTTATTACAGTATACAATGATTCTAATTTATTATTAATTATTATTGTTACTTTCTCACTGTGTCTAATTGCAAAATTAGATTTTATCATGGGTGTGCATATATAGGAAAAAGCATATCTATGTATAGACTCGCTACTGTCAGTGTCAAGCAGTGTCAGGCATCCAGTGAGGGTCTTGGTGCATGTCCCTCACAAATAAGAGAAGACTGTTGTAGTCACAGCCACTGATCCAGTAGCCATGGTGCACTGGATCAACCAAACGTCTCAGGGTCAGAAAAATCTCAGTTCAAATACCAGCCTTCATGTTGGTGGTATAGTGGTGAGCATAGCTGCCTTCCAAATACCAGCCTGCCTAGTTACTATTGTGTGACTTTCCTGAAGTTATTTTACATTTCTGACCGTCAATTTCATTCTTTCACTAACCTGAAATGTAACTATTTTCCTAAGATTATGTTTGTGCACATCAACAGTCTACACACGTTCAAAAAAGACTTGACCCCAAATATTCATTATGAGTGGGATCAGAAAAACTTAAACTCTTTGAACTGTCCTGGTAAATTATTTCCTTCTCTTTATACGCAAAATGTGTAGTCATTGTTGGCAGATAGTGGATGCTCCATAAATGTTAGCCATTGTTGTAGTATTTGCAATATTTGAATTGTTGTGAGTTCCTTGTGAAGACTAGAACCAAGCACAATCTGTGTGTGTGTGTGTGTGTGTGTGTGTGTGTGTGTACAGAAGTGGACAGAAGTAATCAGAGTGCTGGGTAATTCAGGTTTCCCTTCAGCCTGTTCCCAACCAGTGCTGACGGCCATCTGCTCTGAGCAGCCGCCTGTCTGGGAGTAGAGGGTATCCATGGGAACCAGTGTGATGGTTGCCAACATGACTCTGTGGCAGCCAGCCAGAGGGGAATGTGGAAATCAAGTGGAACCAAAAAAGACAGACTCATGTGTGTTCAGTGGAGTGGGAAGCGGTCAGCTGTGAGAGCCAGGGTGGGGCTTGAGGACAGGCAAGCTAGTGTTGGGGACCAGAAAACAACTCCACATCCTAGAAGGACTTGCACAGCTGTGCCAAGGAGGGTCACTTTAAGGAACCCTGACACTTTATACAGGGTTTTTTTTTTTTTTTTTTTTTGGTACCAAGAATCAAACTCAGGACCTTGTGCTTGCCAGGCAGTTGCTTATGCCACTGAGCTATATCCCTTGCCCAGGAACCCTGACACTAATTTCTACCTCTGCTTCTGTCTCTATGTCTATCTGACACTGTCTGTGTGTGTGTGTTTCTCTCTCTCTCTCTCTCTCTCTCTCTCTCTCTCTCTCTCTCTCCTTGAGAGGAAATTTAGTAAGTACAGAGAGGTGAAAGAAGAAATTTTTATTTTTATTTTAAAAAGAAAAATTTAGCCTAGATACTCAAGAGCATAAGGAAAGAGGGTCACAAGGATGAGGCCAACCTGGGTAACTTAGGAAGATTGTTTTAAAATAAAAACAAAAGGGCTGGAGAGCATAGCTCAGTGGTAAAGTGTCCCTGGGTTCATTGCCCAGTTCCAAAAAAGAGAGGATAAATTTAATCACTCCACATATCACCACTCATAAGTAGATGCTTTAATTTGAGTGTTGGTTTCTCTTTTTTTATTTTTTATGAGATTGAGGTCATGCATTTCCAGTACTGTACTCTTCTTTATAAAAAGGTGTTTTGAGTAAGACATTTTGTTTTGAGAATAAAAAGCGTGGGATTTGGAGTAAGAGGGAGGGAGGGAGGGAAGGATTTAAAATTAGTTTTGAATTAATAGTGGTTAAAGCTGAAAATGTATGAAACATCCAGTAAAAGGGGAATGCAAATAAAATGTACTGCACCCATATGATAGAATAGCATGCAGTGATTAAAGTGATGTAAATTAAGTGTGTGATGTGTCGGGGAAAATGCAAGAAGACCAAGGAGGTCCTGTAGGAGCCTGGTGTATCAGTGTTCTGCCAAGCTTCCCTGCCTCTAGCCTGTCTCCTGCCTCTGGGGGTGGTTGTCTTCATCCCCATGAAGTGTCCTGCTCAAGATCCTACAGAACGGGATGAATTGAACATAAACAAAATGAGCTGAATACTGAACCAATCTGAGGCACATTTTGATTAAAATGGTTGTAAATAATGCCCATTGTCCCCTAAAAGAATGTTGGCTGTCCTAAGGACTTGGCGTCCACCCCTGGGGGCTCTTCCCCACCGTCTCAACTATAACCCAGGTACTAAATAATAGTGCCTCTGGTTGTTGCTCCGCTAATTCAAAAAGAAGTGATGCAGATACACATTTCTTATTCCATAGGTCTCATCCAGGGTAAGTGTAGCATTTTAAATTTCAAAGCTCTGTGTGTGTGTGTGTGTTTGTGTGTTACTGGAGATTGGACCCAGGGCCTCACACGTGGTAGGCAAGTGCTCTATTGCTAAACTACATCCCCATCCCTTTTCATTTTATTTTGAGACAGAGCCTTACTATGTTGCCCAGACTGGCCTTAAATTTGCAATCCTCCTGCCTCAGCATCCCAGGGACCTGAGATTACAGGCATGAACCACCATGTCCAATTCTCAGTGCTCTTTGCAGAAAAAAACAACCTTCTATTCCCTTCTCCTTTTTTTCCATTCCATTTTCTCTTTATACACAAGACTTTATTAAAACTCCTTAAGTATACAAGAAATTCTGAATTCAAAAGCAGGGAAATGACTAAAATGGCTACGTTGTAACAATACCGTTCACTTTGTAATATCTACTCTGGACCAATTTGTAATTTTAGCCTCACTCATTCACTGAGGCTGATCTGGGATACAAACAAAGGAGGCATCTTACTCCAAATCCCACACAGGGAAGTACCAGGCTCGGAGAATGGGCTAAGCAGGAGAGGAATATAGACAGGAACTTTGGGTTTTCTCAGAAAGGAATGAGCAAAGCCGGTAAACTGGTTGAGCAGAGTTTAGGACTCGCTAGTTTGAACAGAGTAAATGTGCTCTGGGACACAGGGACACCCATGGTTTTCTGATACCTGGCCCTGGGGAGAGTGGGCAGGGGCTGCTGGCCCAGGTACTAGAGCCCTGTGGGATCCTGATAAAAGAGGTGGTTGGGAAATGGGAATGCACCAGTTTGCATTTCGAGTGCATGCTCACAGGCAAGTTGCTTTCTGCGTCTAGGAATTAGCGTGGGACGAAGGTGACAGTTTCCCTAGGGTCAGGAAGGTCCCAGATGCTAAACATCAGAAGACATGCCTCATTCAGAGACAAAGCAGTGCTTCATGCTATCATTGTATAGGGTAGAAAGCCAAAAGTAACAAAGGAAAAGCACACTTTGCATGTTAAGAGAAATAAATTATTTCTAGAATACTCATTCTGGCACAGGTTTAATGGAAGCACTGGGTTTTCAGCAGGGAGAGTGCAGGGAAAGAGCCCAGCTCCCACCACTCTTTGGCAAGCTGCCCATCTTGGAAAAATAATTTGACCCTCTGACCAACGTTTATTCAACTTATATCCCAAGGTTGCTGTGCAGACCAAGTAAATATCTCCATGTTTTCCTCAGCATGCAGTGTGTGGATCTGCATCACTATCAGCTAGAGTGCTTGCTTAAAAAGCAGCTTCCTGGGTCCCAGATCAGACTCTGAAGGGGGGAGCCTAGGAACCTGCATTTTTCACAAGTTCTCACTCCCACCTGGGTGATTCCTAGAAACGCTAAAGTTGGAGGCCAGCCTGGAGAAAACAGTGCTAAGTGCCTTCTGGAACTAAGGGCTAAATTTCCACACATTCACAAGGAGGCTTTTGTGTACTTAGACAACTGCAGCCTCTACCACGTGTCAGCCTCCCACACACGCCGGCTCCTTAGACAAGAGGCATGTGTGGGTTGCCTGCCATCCGTAACATGTGCTGAGCTGGGTACTACACACAAGGACAATAATAAACACACCTTCCCACAGTGCTGCCTGTCCCGGGCCAGCTGCTCAGGGAGGCTAACGTTACAGATGTTCTGATACCATCCGAAAGGCACACAGCCAAGCAGCCTGGTCCTTAGACACAAGAAGGCTCAGATCACAGCATGGCTGCTGATGCAGCTGTGGGATTCCAATTCCACATTCATCCCCATGGGTTCCTATTTTTAGCTCAAATTTTTAAAAATATGAGCTGATAGACTAACTGAAAGTGATCTTGGCAATTTCAGGGGAAAACACATGAGTAGAAAAAAAATTCTTGAATAATTGCTAAGTCCCTCTGTCTTGCAGAATGGGGCTTTTCTGCAGAGGGGTGCTGTGTGAGCTACAGTGATGGGGGACCAGGAGGCTAACATTTATTTATTCAGCACCGGATCCCACTTATTCCTTGGTGTTGAGGTTTTGAATCCTCACCTCAAGCCTACAAAGTGCATTTTCCCCATTTCATTTCAACACAGTGAGGCTGAGACACGTCCAACCCCTTGCCCAAGGTTTCACAAAAGTGTGTGGAGGAAGATTCCGGTCAGCTTCGTCTGCTCACAGAGGTGCCTTCATTCCCCAGCCAGGCTGCCTCCAGGAAACCTCTACTCCCCTCCTTCACCTCTTCAAGAGCTGTCATTCTACGAATGAATAAAGTTTTGGTTCACTGACCTCTGCAAATAATTCTTCTCAGATCTCTGACAGAACAAGCAAAGTCCTGGCAGCCTATTTTGCTCCACATTCTCTTTCCCACCCCCCTAGTAATGATACAGTAATTATTATGTTGATAATTACCTCATTAGGAATTTTGGTGTGAGAAAACTCAATAAAAAGGCCTTTGTAACTACAAGATTACAAATGACAAATACAGTTTTAATAACATCTAAACATTAATTAGGGGAAAAGACTGTTTTCCTCACAGTATTTTGAACTGCTGTCATCTCTCTTTGTTAATGTGTTTCCCTGAAGAGCCCATTTCCAAGTAAGCGAAGCTGCTCTGGAGTAGAAACAGTGGTCGCGACCGTCCCAAGCAGCCTCACAGTCCCCACTGTTTCCCTGGTTATGGTGAAGGGGCAGTGACAAGAGCCAGGGCTTCCTAAAAACTGGAAAAGACAAGGCCTGATGGGGAAGCTTGTATCCCGGTCATGGGTCCCCAGAGCCAACACCTCAACATCCTTCCTACTGAAACCAGGTTAGGAGTCCCTAGAGGCAGAGCTCTGTCCTGCTCAGCTCCCCTGGCCCGGCTCTTGGCAGAGTGAGGAGTGCAGAACTGGGGCTCCAGTGAGGAGCAGGCCTGGCTCCTTACCGTTGGGCCTCACTGGCTGCCATGCATTCCCTGTCCTCCAACTCCACCAACTCAGACTGCAGCCACATCTTGGAGTCTTTGTGGGATTTGCTGTCACCATCCTGTAGCTGCAAAAAAGCCCAATCTCTCCCAGCTTTAGTAAATTCCTACCACCAAGATTCAACTCATGTTGTTTATTTTTTACATTTTTGCCACGGCCCTTACCTTGAGAAGGTGGCACAAACCTTCTCACCTATGTGCCTTTAGCATATTTTTCCTACTTTGTGTACAGTGTTATTTATCATTCAGCAAGTATTTCTGTGGGACTATTTCTGCAAAGTGTAGGGATAGGGCTGGAGTGAGGAGTAAATAACAAGGTGCAGGAGATAGTGATGCCCTAAAGGCCACAAAGCTAATGTCATAGTAGGAAATGAATGTAAATAAAATCAAGAGTCTTACAATTTTAGGCTGTCTGGTGATTAATGGGTTTAAAGAAAGAAATGTCTGTATGGTGCTTACACAGGTAATTTCACCATAGCTAGACACTCAATCGTTCACACACTTGGTGTTTTTTGCAGCAAAATAAAATAGAAATACCTATAGAGGTGATGTTTGTGGTGTGCAATTGGATCACCCATCTACGTGACATAGTAAGATACCCAGTGTCTGTCTTCTGAGATAGCAGAAATTATCACTGTTCATTGATCTCTTGCTAGACTCGACCTTGGTAGTCCCTCCTGTCTCTTTTAAAAGTATCAGAGCACCTGAGGAGATAAATACGTCTCCTCCAATTGAATTTCACAGGGCTCGTGCTGAGGTTTGTACTCAGAAGCAAGCACGTGAACATTTAATCACCAGCCTTTGAATTTGCCTTTTTTCTTCCCTTTTCATGGGTGAGTTTTGTTAGCTAAGAAGATCACAAGGGCCATCCATCACTGTCATGAAAGTGCATTTGTGCTGTCTCCCCCCTGCTGGCCCTGTGTTAAATGAGCCCATCCGGAGCAGGGGGCGTGGGAGGGGGCTTGGAGAGGGCAGAGGGAAGCTAAAGAAACACTTGAGGGCTGAGATGCAGCTCAGGGGTAGGACATGGGCTTAGCATGTGTGAAGCCCTGAGTTTGATGCCCACAGCATATTAATACACATGCACACACACATGCATGTGCACACACACACACACACACACACACACACACTACTCCTATTTTCAATTAGGGTAGACGACATTACTTCTATTTCACTGACAAGGAAGGCAAATCTCACTTCTGGTAAAGGGCATAATTGAGACTCCAAATCCAATCTCTGTCTGTGTCTGTGTCTGTGTCTCTGTTTTTCTCTCTTTCCCTCTTTTTCTCTCTCTGCTGTAGTTCCGGGGATTGAGCCCATGGCCTTTGTACTGAGCTATACCTCTGGCCCATTTTTATGTTCTTATTTTGAGGTCAAGGTCTTGCTAAATTGCAAGACTGGGTTTGAAGTTGAGATCCTCCTACCTCAGCTTCTCGAAGTGCTGGGATTACCAACCTGCACCACCTCGTTAAGGTCCTAAATTCCTTCTGATGGCCCATGCCCTGCTATTGCTGAGGGTGAATGGATATTGTAGGAAAGTGCCCCAAAATACCTAGATCTTCCTGAAATTCCACCAAAAATTAATTGTTACCCAACTATAATCTTTTCTGAGGTAATTCAAATTGTACCCCTTAAACTAGTCACATCCACACTCACAAGATACTGCCTTGAGCCAGGTGCTATGCCTGACATACAGATGCTATTTCCTTTGCTCATCTGACGAGATCCGGTGCGTTCAGGGTGGTATGGCCGTAGACTCCTTTGCTCATCTGTGTTAGTTACTTTTCTCTCATTGCTGGGACAAAATACCTGATACCCAGTGTTGAGGAAGGAAGGTTATTTGTTCATAGTTTGTGGAAGTTTCAGTCCATATTCATCTGACTCCAAGGCAGAGTGGCACATGGCAGAGGGCAACTGTTCATGGCAGCAAAACCCAGCAAAAGCAGCAAAAGCAAAAAGAGAGGAACCACAGAGAGAAAGCCTCTTTCCTCCCTTATATTGTATGCAGGCTGGGATGTGTGTAGCACTGACACCCATTATCCTAGCATTGGACCATGAATCAACCAAAAACGTTAGAAGCCCGCACCCATGACTACATGAGGCTTTGGGGGAACATCTAGACATAAATCATAATATTCCACCCCTGCCCTCCCCGAAGACTCATGTACATCCCTGTATGCAAAAGGCATTGTCCATCTCTAAGAGTTGCCAAAGTCCTAATAGTGTCAGCATTGCTGAAAAGTCCCAAGTCCCAAGTCTCTTCCAAGATCTAAGACAAACTCTTAGCTATGAGCCCCTGTACAAATGAAAAGTTAAACATGTCCAACATTCAATAGCACAAGAGAAACATTACCATTCCAAAAGATACAAACAGGAGGATGCAAAGCACTGGGACCGAAGCAAGTCCAAAAGCCAGCAGGGCAAACATTAAGTCTTTTAGTTCCACACTCACTATCCAAGGCAACCTGTGGCAAACTGTGAGCTCCATGTGGCTTCACCTCTATGGCACTTCTGGTGGCTCCCATGGCTTTTCTCTCAGGCCTGCTTTGCTCTCTCCTTGCAGCTTTCCTCAGACAATCCATGTTACTAGCTTTTCCAAACTTCTGGGGTCTCCACTGCACCTTTACCTTCACACCCACAGCTTCACATGCTGCCCTATCAGGGACACACTGCCTGGCCTCCTAGGCCTTCTGAAATCTAGGTGCAAGCCTTCTTAACCTCAGAACTCTTGCATTCTACATGCACCTAAAACCAGTGCCACGTGGATACTGCCACGGTCCACTGCCAGCTGGAACAGTAGCCAGGCTTTCTTCTCTCTTAGCTGTAGGAGTTGAGTGCCTGGATTGCGGAGCACTCTGAACCTGATTATGAGGAAGAACTTCTCTATGCTGCCGCCATTCTGGAACCTGGTTTGGCTGCTGCCGTTTTGGAACGTGATGCAGTCACCCCACTGCCATTCTGGAACATGGCGCTTTCTCCTCAAAGCAAAATCTTTCATTTTTGCAGGTTTAAGACTTCAAAAGGAGGAGACTTCCTGCTTTTTTTGTGATGCCCTCAGGCCATCTTTTATATTCTGTCCCTTCTCAGCCATCAAGATTTCCTCAGCTGTATATTTTCAGTCCACAGCTTTACTGGAGCTTTTTTCTGGCCCAACTCACAACATTTTAAATCATTCTGCTGGACTCCTTACTCTTGATTTTCAACATAAATCTGGCTAAAAGCCCCCAACAATAGCCATGCCACTTCCCCAACATTCGATTGCCTTGAAATTTCTTTTGCCAGATTAATCCATCTACCACCCTTAATCTCAGTCTCAGGCAGTCTCTGGACAGGAGCAAAATGCAGACAAACTTTCTGGCAATCCATAACACATATCATCTGTAGTCCAACAACCAATGCAGTCCTTCTTCCCAGCAAAAACCTCCCAAGCCTGGTCTTTACCAGCAGGATTTTTATCAACCTTCTGGTCTTCTGAGCTCTGACCAGAATCTCCCTTACAGAGCATCTGAAGGCATTCTAATGATTCTCTTTGAGGAAAAATCTCCAAACCTCTCCAAACACTTCCCACAAGCCATTTCCAAAGGGTCTTGAGCCACATGGTCGTGTATAGTCACAGCAACAACCCCACTTCTTTGGTACCAAATTCTGTCTTGGTTACTTTTCTCTCATTGCTGAGACAAAATACCTGACACCCAACATTAAAGAAGGAAACGTTTATTTGTTCACAGTTTGTGGAGGTTTCCATCCATACTTGGCTGGCTCCAAGGCAGAGTGGCACATGGCAGGGGACAGCAATTCATGGTGGCAAAACCCAGCAAAAGCAGCAAGAGCAAAAAGGGAGGAACCACAGAGAGCAAGCCTCTTTCCCTCCCTTTTATTGTATTCAGGCTGCCCACCCCAGGGTGGGTGTAGGACTCAGACCCATAATCCCAGCACTGGACCATGAATCACTCAAAAACTCTAGAAGCCCACTCCATGACTGCATGAGGCTTTGAAGGCACATCTAGACGCAAACCATAACATCATCACATAGTTGTGATAATAAAGTGGTGTTTGTGAAAGTGTGTTCCTCTGATCTACTGCATTGAAATCACCCAATGAGCCTTGAAATGAAGATTTCAAGTATTCAATCCCAGAGCTAAGAACGATGTTTTCATTATTAACAAATTCTCCCAAATGTATGACATTCAAATTTTGATAGCAGTTTTTAAAATATAATCAATCTTTGCTATTAATGAAACACTGAAAAATCCCTGCCTTTTTCAAAGTCTTTGTAAGTTAAGCATTTTGCACTTTAAATGCAGCTATTGATTCTTTTAATGAATAATGAGTTTAGGAAGGATACAGACAGGAAGCTACGTGCAGGGTTAGTTGAATGAATTTTACTTGGCACCCAGAGGAATTTGAGAGAATTTATTTTTAGAATTGACTAGTAGGTCACAACTGTAAAATCAAGTCCTGATATAAATAGTCCGAAATTTGGCCTATAGTCTGGATTTTGATAATATTCTATGATACAGCAAGTAGCAACTTCTTTGAAATACTTAAGTATTCATAATAAATTATATTCAATAAGATACCAAACTATAGAAATAAATTCGTTTCAACTCAATATCCTTTAATGAATATTAGCTGTGCGCTAAGTGATTGGTTTCAACGCACATTTGAA
The DNA here is from genome assembly GCA_004027595.1 of Dinomys branickii. Classification (NCBI taxonomy): domain Eukaryota; kingdom Metazoa; phylum Chordata; class Mammalia; order Rodentia; family Dinomyidae; genus Dinomys; species Dinomys branickii. Next base: position 39,920 of record PVLD010008648.1, read on the forward strand.
CAAAGAAGATTTAATTCCAATCTTCCACAAATACTTCCAAAAAATAGAAGAGGAGTGGAGGTCACCCTACTAGGTTGCTGTTACTATGATACCAAAACTAGACAAAGGGAAAAGTGATGAAGTCCAGGAATCACACACTGGTTCTGGCTCTGCCAGCGGGTTCAAGGGGAGGGCAGATGTGAAGACCAGTTAGAAGACGAGGTAAGGACAGGCAGTGAGGTCATGCAGCAGCACATGCACACGCCGTCCATGTATACGTGGACTTGAAATTTACTAGTGTGCTTCTGTCAAACATTCTTTCCTGGTGTAGGTCCTTGACTTTTCCTTGCTTTGGATACCTCGACCTCTGACTGTTTCGTAGATATTATAGTTAAATAAGTTATTCATGAACAAGACCAAGCCTGTCAACAAACTGGCGCTCACTCTTCTCACTTCCCCTTCTTCCCTAACTGCTCCCACCCTCATGTTTAATTCTGCCTCCTGTTGTTCCTACTTTGTCCTCTAAGAGCAGTTCCCTCCAAATAACACCCCTGCCAGCATATCTACAGCCTCACTTTATGAATTAGATTCAGATGCAGGTCTCGTTATTTGGCTATGACTACGTTAATCCTTTGACAAGCAGTCAAGTGATGGTGGCTATGGATAAATGTTTTCCTTCCAGTCCCTCTGGTCTGAAAATAAAGGAATGCACTCTGTGTATTTAGAGTAAAGCCTTTTGCCCTTTGTAGTGAAGTCTTTATTGAATGCATGAGCGCAGAATTGATTCAGAACACAAATATATTTCTGATGCAGGCTGCTATAAGAGCTTCCACCCTGGGAACCACTTCTGTTGGCTCAGGTTGATCTGCTGGAGAACCAAGCAAAGACACAAGAACCCAGGTTTAAAGTCCTTGTGCGTCAGGGTCCTGGCTCTACCCAAGACTTGCCAGCTCTACAACTATAAGCGGGTCTCCACCTCTCTAGGAATAATAACTTCTATCTTGAAGGTTGGCTTTGAGCTTAAATTAGACCAAGCATGTAAACCCATTTTTAGATCTCCTAGCACACAGTAAGTTTTCACTATTTGTAAGGATAACTTTTACACCGAAAAAATGCAGCTCATAGGAGATTGAAGTGACTTTGTTTTTGTCCCTCACTATCCCTTTAAATTTAGAGTAGAGCGGAAGTTTCTACCCTATCCTTGGATGAATGTTTGGGCAAGTCGCACAACCTATAGAATATTTGGGCAGGGCATAATTTAGCAAATTTAAATAAAATTCCTCTGGCCATTAGAATGTCTAGGCCTATGTAATAGTGAAGCAATCAGTCTATTTAAAGTTGATGCTCATCTCTCTCTTGCCTCTCTGGCCTGCTTCAGAGGAGGCACCTACAGTAGGACTCTTATACTTGCCCTGCTCTCCTTGCCCAGTCTCAGATCTTTCCAAGGTTGGCCTGTGGCATCCAGAGCCAAAAAAAGAGCCCTTGCTTGGACTGGTGTCTGGTGATTGGTACTGTCGACAAGCAGGTGTTTAAAGAAGACTCAGCATCTTTTGGGTGCTTTAGTAGATTTTTTTGGAGGTTCTACCCATTGCTGTGGATCTTACTCTGCTGGGCCCTTGATAGATGTGCATCCTTCTGGGTGGCCCCATATTCCTTCTTCACCCCTAAGCATCTGACAGTTCTTCCATCTCCTTTCCAGCGAGGTCTCTTTGCCCCTTGCATCAGCCCCCTTGAGTCCTCTGGTCTAAGGAAATGGCAAGATGGAATTTGCCCTAGCAAGTCACGGCAAGCACAGCCATTTCTCCTTCACTCTGCCCTGGGCCAGCCAGCCAGCCTAAGTCTGTGCCTCTCTCAGATGAGTCAACTCTTGGTTCACCCTGTCCCCAAGGTCTAGGTGTCCTTGAGTCTCTCTCTTGATTCCTGCTGAGAGGGGAAGAGGCCCCTGCACAGCCCCCAGACTCTCGGCAGTATCTTCTCCCTCCACCATTCTCAGCTTTCCTTTGGGAATCCTGTCCTGGGCGCGCCTGCGCAGCTTTGGAATGCAGTATTGTCTCAGTGGCTCGGCTGCATCTTCCATTTCGGCCCTGGCACGTGGCTATTCATTATGCTGTTCTTGTTTGATCCCAGTGTCTCCACTTATTTCTGTCCAAGGTCAGGATGCTTAACCCTCAGCTCCCATCTCCTTTCTGTAAATTGGGAATGAGAGTGATAGCGTCTACCTCCTGGGGACTCTGCGCATGTGAAATGAGATGATGGCGGAAATGCCCCGCACCCCCGCACTAAGAGTCCCTGTGCGGCACTAAGAGTCCCTGTGCGGCAGCGGCTCTCACCATCATCATTATCATGAATCCCCAATCAAATCAAGCCAACTGGGAAGGCACCTTACTTTCATGTCCTTCTGTCACCAGTTCTCCCTTCCCTCTGGCGGGACACGCATACACGCGTATGCACACTCCAACACAGAGGGATGCACAAGCCCTGCTCTGTGTGTGGATTCATGGCCTCAACCAGCACCCTGGTGTCCTGCCCCCTCCACCACCACCACCACTAATTGATGTGTCTCCCTCCACCGTCCCTCACAGAACCTCATTAAAGGGTGGGCTTGTGCAGGCCAGCTGCTGCTGGTCTGCAAACCGTCTCTCCTGGACCCCTGGGGCTCTCTAATGGTGCTGTTTGCTGAGGCAGAAAGATGGGCTCATCCCACTGTTGGAAAATTGTATATGGGGCCTTTGTTTTAAATGAACATGAAAGATGAGCTCCGAATCTCTTGCGGTGGTGCTCAGCATATTGCCCCTCTGCTTTTGGTCCTGTCCTCCTAGATTTTCCCCAGTCTGGTTTTGCTCCAAAAAGAGCAAAGGTAGTGGGAGGATAGGCCTGTTTTCTACTTGTTATGCCTTTTTTTTTTCCTGTCACCTATTACAATGAGACTTCATCTACTGCCCCAAGCTAGTGGTTGCACAGTGTGCCAGGCCTTTCAGCCCTCTTCTTCTCTGGCTTATGCAGTTCCATATCGCATAGCTGAAGGCATTTGTGCTTCTGCCATGCCCCTCACTAGACTGAGAGGGCCTCCTCATGCAACCCGGTGTTCCTCAGGGTGCGGTCATTGTGCTGTTCTCTGAAGCCTGTGACCAGTAACTGTGCCTCTTCCTGCTTAGTCTCCTCACTCATAAACTGGGAAATAATGGGTCCATCTCAAAAGGTAGCTCTGAAAATTGCAGTAAACAGTGAATGCAAAGCCTCTGCTACCTGGTCAGCCAGCTGCAGAAGGTACCCTTCTCATGATTGCTGTAGGCACTCACAAGTGAATCAAAGGATTTGTTTGTTAGCAGGGTTGACACTAGGCTTCTAATTCAGTCATCATTAAATAAAGCCATATGCAAATCTGCAGCCCCCAGTCTCTGCCTATCCCCAGCCTCTCATTGTTCTCAAATGGCCTGAGTCACCCAACCAAAGTGCTTCCCAGGCCTCATCATTTCTCTGCTCTACAATCTTGAGTGGCTCCTACTGCTTCCAAAGTCAAGACCAAACTCCAGAGTTTGGCCACTCCTCACCTCTCTATCTTATTTATCTCTACTGCCTTTTGTGTATTTTCAGCTGTAAACCAACATCGGAGTCTTCATGTGCTGTCCAGCTCTGCTGCTCTGGGTTTTCCCCTACAAAAGTGTTCACTCAACAAACCTTTTCTGAGTGTCTACTCTACACTGGCCCCAGGCAAGGCTTAGGGAGCCACAAACTCCTGTTCTAGAAGGGAACATAGGCTTGTATTATGGTTTATGTCTGGATGTCCCCACAAAGCCTCATGTAATCATGGGGTGGGCTTCTAGAGTTTATGATTGATCCACATCCAATGCTGGGATTATGGGTATGGGTGCACACCCCCCCAGGCGAATAGTTTGCATACAGTGTAAGGGACGGAAAGAGACTGCTCTCTGCTGCTCCCTCTTTTTTGCTCTTGTTGCTTTTGCCATCTTCTGCCACCATGAACTGTTGCCCTCTGCCATGTGCCACTCTGTCTTGGAGCCAGCCGAGTATGGACTGAAACCTCCACAAACTGTGAGCTAAAAAAACTTTTCTTCCTCAATTTTGGGCATCGGGTATTTTATCTCAGTGAGAGAAAAGTAACCAAGACAGCTTGTCCAGAGACAATGGCAACACAGTGGGATATACATGGCAGTGGGAATCTTCAGTTTGTCTGGGGGTCAGCGATGGCTCCTAGAGGTGACATTTGAGGGGGAAAGCAAAGAACAAGGGGACGAGGACAGCATTGTAGAAATAGGGAACAATGTCAACAAAGACCAAAGGTGTGCAGACATATGACTAAGCCACTAAGGGTTGAGAATCAAAGGCCAAGGTCCTGCCAGTGTGCAGTGTGCTGGACTAAAGCCTTGTCTGGCTAAGGAGCCTGGTCTTGATTTTCCAGATATGGAATTAACAGGTGGTTTAATCAGGTCAAGCACTGAGCAGCTCTTCAACCATGGCCAAAAGTATGCCTGGTTTTTTGGTAGCATGATTTGTACATGTCACTGGATACCAAGTCTTATTTCTATATTTAAGTAAGAAAAAAAAATGTTGTGGGGCTTTGTTTGTTTTATTTTTGGTTTTTTGTTTTCTATACAAACAAATATAGAATAATGAGCAAATGTCAGATCTGCAGCTAATCATTTACTCTTAAGTTTTATTTCTGGTCCTTCAGCTTACTCTCTGAGTGCCTTGAGAAAATCAGTTGCCTCTCTGAGGCTTAGTTTTCTCATTTTTTAAAATGGGGACATTGATGGCATTGCCCTGAAGGTTAAAGGCAAAGGCACATTTTTTGTAAAGTATCTGTCATGCCCTCGGCCTTGCTGCTCCTTCTCTCCCCCTCAGTCTCAGGACATGCCAGACTGGTGACCTGCACAGCTTCATAGACGATGTGGGGTCCCTGATATGTAGGAGGTTTCCTTTGAAATATTCAGCGCTTTTCCCAAAGACAAGTTGTTCTGTTCCGGGCTTTGTTTGCTCAGCTGAACACTCACGGCATGACTGGCTCTGCCCGGCGATTCCACACTGCCTGGGCGGTGCCACTAGAGAGAGCACCAAGCAATGGAGCTTGTGTTAATGAGTTTGTGGGCCTGGTCTCTTCCTGTGAATAGCTCTGCAAAGCTCAGAGGAGGGAAAAACACAAGAATTTCAGGGCCTCCCTTCTTTGCCTGAAAACTGCTCTCCTAAAGCTGCAGCCCTCGGATTCCTCTGTGAGGCCCTTGCTGTCATCAGGCCTATTGTGCGCGTTTGTCTTCTTTGTCTCTGGTGAGACTCAGCAAAAGGCCCTCAGAGGCCGATTCTTATCTTCCCATTACTTAGGGATGCTTCCCCATGCTTACTGAGCAGAACACCAGCAGGGCTCAGAGGCATAAAGCAGCATTGAACACAGTAGCTAAGCACCTGCTGTGTACAAAGCATGTGTTCTAAAGTGCTGCCACCTAGTGGGGTGGACAGGGGACTCAGGCAGGGACCAGGGTACAGATGGTACCTGCCTTTCTCAGGATGTGGATCTCCTCCAATGGGCCCACACATTACGCTGGCTTGTCTTTAGCCTCTTTCCCTTATTGCTTCCTTGGCTATATTTGAGCTGCACATTGAAGTCAAAGTTTCCCCAGTAGAAGAGGCAAGAAAAAACTCTTTCAAGTCAAAGAAGGGCCATGCAGACATAGACTAATGAAAGTACTTCTGGCTTCTGGAGAGCACTTATGGAGTTGAAAGTGGGCATTTGGACAGGCCTGTGTTCCAGTGCAGCGCTGACTGGCAGAGACACCTGAAGGAAGACCTTACATGTCTCTGGGACCCTGGGGGCCCCGGCCTCTGTGGGACCTCACTAAGGTGAAAGGGCAATTGCATGTGAGTGCTGCCCACCCTCTCACAGAAGAGGGGGCACCTTCAAGTGACTGTGACCCTAAATGTGTCAGCCACACTAAATCCCTCTGGGTGCTAACACAGGCAAATGACTGAGCTTTATACTGCTGTTTTGTGATGAGCGTATGGAACCCAGTTTTAAACTCCCCAGATATCCTGAGAATATCTGAAAAACACTGTCACATTTCCTCAAACTCTGAAATCACCGAGTCTCCCTATTGTCTAAGAGTTAGCAGGGTGCTGCAAGACAGAATGAAAGAAAAACACCTTGAAAAGTTAATTGTGCCTGGTAAGGGAAGTACATAATTCACCTCCCACACTGCCTGCCCCTTACCGCCCTGCTGCAGTTTCCCTGAGGCTCCCCAGAGCTCCCATCATTGCAGAGGAGATGGTGTGTGCAGCCAGAGGCAGAATTTAATGGGCATCACCTCCAATGAATCATCACCAACAAGAAACAAGAGTGATATAATCAAGGCAACGAAAATATCATTGTGGGGATCACCTATTTAATATTTTTATGCCCAGGATTATTTAATACTTTCTGAGATTAAGTCATATCCCAAACTGTGAGATGAGAATTCACTCATATTTCTAAACACAGGCATGATTGGCAGCACTCATACATGATGATAATGAAGAGTTTGTAATATATGAAAGAAGTATTGCTTTGTCTGCTTATTTCTTTGTGACAAGTAGCTGGAAGTGGCATTACCACATCAAAGACTAGCAATGTGAAAGCTTTCATCTGTTAATTCACAAATTCACCTAATTATCATTGAGTACCTACGATGCACCAGGTGCTCTCTGGGACCTGGAGCTGCTGTGGTGCAACTGGGTCAATAGCAGGTGCTGTTACGGGTCTTACATTTTGCCAGCCCAAGTGCAAAGAGTGAGAATTCAAAGTGGAGTAAAGATTTCAAATGTGCAAAGAAAAAAAATCATAGGTAAATACTGACCCCATTACGGAGCAGGAAAGGGCTTTTAAATAAACTATAACCTCAAGAACAGACATGATAAAGGAAAAGATAGATTGGGCCACATTCACTTTTGAAGCTTATATAGGGACATAAAACAAAAAACAAACCAGGAATCACAGTCACGAAGAATTATCATCTTTCATTTTTATCACTAACAAAATTCTTGGGCTGGGGATATAGCTCAGTGGCATAGCGCCTGCCTAGTAAGTGCAAGGTCCTGAGTTCGATTCCTGGTACAAAAAAAAAAGAACAGCTAACAGAATTCTTACAAATTAACATGTACCAGATACCCACAATGAGTGTATTCCTGGTGTACTTCAAACTTGTACTAATAAAATAAAAAGAAAAATAAACAACTGACTAATTGCTATATGTTGTTTATACAACTAAGAGATTAAAGAAGGGAGTGTTTATTTATTCAGCAACACGGAGTGCATGCTGAAATATGCCAATCTCCAAACCAGGTCCCAGGGACACAGAGATGGATCGGATGTCACCTCTGCCCTCTCAAGCTCTGCAGATGAGCTAGGAAACAAATACGTAAGAGCACAGCAGGAGAAGTCAGATGAGGAAGGTGATGTAGATATTGCGGCAAAGGTGCTTATTTAACGAGTTACCTGCAAAGGCCAGGTGCAGCGACAAGCAAGTTTATTGGAGCACCGACCCCAAAGGGCAGGAGGGGAGGGTAGTTATACAGCTCTATTTCTGGGTCTAGTTGCAGCTCTATGGGGGCGTTGCCGATACGATTTAGTGCCACTATAGAAAGACTACAAAGCACAGGCCCAGCCTGTGACAAAGGAACAAAGGTGTTTGACGTTTTACACAGGGGACAAGCAGTCCTATGACGGAGCATGGGGTGGTATCAGGTTAGGTAACTATGACAACATTTACAAGGAACAAACTTAAGGAAACAGAAACTTAAGCTTTAAAATGGCACTAGAACACAAAGTGGCGTTGGTTTAGTTTTTTTTCCTATATCCTAGAGAAGGCCCAGCGGGGGCAAAGGAGGCAGGGATCACATTCTTGGAGGGGCAGAATGTCAGAGAAAGGACATTCCAGCTGGATTTTAAAACAGCTTTATTGAGGTATAACTTACATAAGAAAATTCACCTGTCAGTGTATATTCTGATGAGATTTAGTAAGTTTATACATTTATGCAACCATCCCTAAAAGACAGTTTTAGAATCTTCTCTTTCCCTGGCAGACCTCAGCAACACTGATCTTTCTACAGCTTGCCCTTTCTAGGCATTTTATATAAATGGAATTATACGATATATACTATTTCCTATCAGGCTTATTTCACTTGGCTTAATAGTTTCTTAACTTCTTAGTCAAACCCTCTTGAGTCACTTCTTTTTACGGCAATAAGTTACTGTATTATATGGACACACACATTTTGTTTTATTCTCTCATGAGCTGATGCGTATTTGGATTGTTTCGATCTATTTGGCTACTACGAATAATGCTACTGTCAATGTATACAATGTTTTCCTTTCTTTTTGGTACTTTAGAGAATTGCAAAGTCATATTGTAAGTATGTGGTTAACTTTAACATTTTTTCTTAGAGTGGCTGGACCATCCTGCCTTCCCATCAGAAATCCATGAGAGGTCCAGATGTTCCACATCTTTGGAAACATTTAGTATCTCCATGTTTTCAACTGTAGCCATTTCAGTGGGTGTGTAGTAATATCTTGCTGAGGTTTCAATTTGTATTTTCTTAGTTACTAATCGTGTTGAGTTGAGCATCTTTTCATGTCCTTATTTTCCTTTGTATGTCTTTCTTGGTAAAATGTCCATTAATATTTTCCCATTTTTAAATTTGGCTGTTTATCTTATTGTGTTCTAAGAGATTTTTATATATTCTGGACATATATTCTTTATATATATAATTTTTGCAGATTTTTTCTCAGACAGTAGCTTGTGTTTTTGTTGTCTTTTTTTTTAAATTTTTTTTATATATCCTGCTTGTCTTTTTTTTTTTTTTTTTTTTTTTTTTTTTTTTTTTTTTTTTTTTTTTTTTTTTTTTTGTGGTACTGGGGATCCAAACTCAGGACCCTGCGCTCGCTAGGCAGGCGCTTATTCCACTGAGCTATATCCCCAGCCCTTTGTTGTCTTAATAGTATCTTTTAGAAAGTAAAAGTGACCTGGGTGTGGTGGTACCTGTCTGTAATCCCAGCACTCTGGGAGGCTGAGGCAGGGAGTATGAGTGCCAACGGGCCTAGCCTGAGGCAGCTTAGTGAGACCCTATCTCAAAATTCGAAAAAATACAGAAGGTTGGGGATGTAGCTCAGTGTGAAGGCCCTGAATTCTGTCCCCACTGTCTTAAATCACTTTTTTCATCTCTGGGACAAAATACCTGGAACCTAGAACTTAGAGAAGGAGAGGTTCATCCCAGCACTCTGTGAGTCTGAAGCACAAGGGTCGAAAGTTGGAGCCAGTCTGCCATTGAGTGATTTATGGAGACCTGGTCTCAAACTAAAAAATAAAACAATGGCTGGGGATGTAACGCAGTGAGAAGGCGCTGGGTTCCCCATTACTGAAAAAGGGGGCGGGAGAGTGTTTAATTTGGATGAACTTGAATTTATATCTTTCACTGTCTTATTGTTTTTGTGTCCTATGTAAGAAATCTTTGCCTACCCCAAGACCACAGAGGTTTTCTTGTAGAAATTTTATGGATTCCATTTAGTCTGTTTCTAATGAACTGTGCCTGTGATGGTTTAGATCTAAAATGGCCTGCAAAGCCTCATGTGTTTGAAAGTGACTGGATTATGAGGGTGCAATAGCTGACTTGCTGTTAGGAGGTCGGGTTGGGTGGGAAATGAGGGTAACCGCTGGTGTGATCCAGGCGGTGTATCTCCCCAGTTCCTCCTTACTCGGCTCCCTGTCTGCCAGAAGGTGAGCAGCTGTTCCATCCCCTGCCCCTCTGCCATGCTGTTCTGCCTTGGAGTCAGTGGACTATGGACTGAAACCTCTATGAACTGGGAGCCAAATAAACCTCTCCTCTAAACTGTGGGTTTCAGGTATTTTGTCCCATACATGAGAAAGTGATTAAGACACTGAGGATTGAACTCAGGGCCTTCAAACTCAGCTACATCCCTAACCCTTGGTATTTCTTTTTTGTTTTGAGCAGGGTCTCACTAACTGCCCTAAGCTGGGTTCGTGGAACTTGTGATCCTTCTGTCTCAGCTTGGCAGAGTGCTGGCATGTGCCAGCACACCATGTCTGGCTCATCTCAAATTAATTTTTATGCTATATAAGGTGATAACAGATTCATTTTCTTTTTATATGGATATCTACTTTTCCCAGCACCATTTGTTGAAAAGGTTTTCCTTTTCTCTATTGAATTACCTTAGCATATTTGTCAAAAGTAAGCTGGCTATATGTATAAACCAGTGATATGATGGTAAATGTTTAAGTACTCTCTGGAACAAAGAAGAAGCCTCGTGTGTATTGTTAGTTGATTTCCTGATGTGAATACTCTTTGTGTGGCTGATTCCAAGCTATTCATAGTTTGACCATCAGGTTTCCAAGTCCCTGAGGATTTAATTAATGTGCTCCATAAGCCAGTATGGGTGGACTCAGTGGGCTACTGTATATAAAGCTCCATTTCTGAACTCTTTTCAACTCCTACATTTCTTTGTCTATCCTTATGCAATAACACACTTAATGATTATAGCTTTACAGGCTTTGAAATCAGGTAGTATAAATCCTCAGATTTTGTTTCTCTTTCTCAAAATTGTTTCAGCATTTTCTTTTTCATTTCCATATACTATATATTTGAAGATCAGTATGTCACATTCTACAAAAAGCCCTACCGGGATATTGATAAGGTTTGCCTTGAATTTATAGATAAATTTCTAAATGATTGCCATCTTAACAAAATTGCACCTATGTCTTGGTTACTTTTCTCTCATTGTTGAGACAAAATACCCAACACTCAAAATGAAAGAAGAAAAGGTTTATTTAGCTTATAGTTTGGGGAAGTTTCAGTCCATACTTGGCTGGCTCAGAGGCAGAGTGGTACATGGCAGAGGGCAAACGTTCATGGCAGCAGAGCACAGCAAAAACAACCAGCAAAAGGGAGGAATGGCTGCAAGCAGCCTCTTTTCCTCCCTTACATTGTAAACAGCCTACCCCCGCCCAGGGGGCGAGTAGCTCTCACACAATCTCCATGCCCTCCTCTTCCACAGGCTCAGGATGTGTACAAAGTAAGCACCCTGGCTTCCTGCTGAATCATTCAGCTAAATCTCTAGACTCCCCAAGTTGACACAATGTATCAACCATAACATTCCAGCCCTTGTCAACTTGGCAACCAGACACATTTCTTTAAACCAGTTTCCAGATACAAAGACATATTACATTAGAACTATAACTTTTGCCCCCTAAAGACTCATATACATCCCTTTATGTAAAAGGCATTTACTCTACCTGCAAGAGTCGCCAAAGTCCACAGTTTCAGCATTGCAGAAAACTCCAGAGTCCCAAGTCTCTTCCAGGATGTAAGGCAAACTCTTTAGTTACAAGTCCCCATACAAATGAAAAGTTAAACACTTCCAACATTCAATGGCACAAAATAAACATTACCATTCCAAAAGGCACCAACAGAGGAATATAGAGCACTGGGACCAAAGCAAGTCCAAAATCCAGCAGGGCTAACATTATGTCCTGTAATTCTACATCCAGCATCTGAAGCAACTTGTGGTACATTGTGAGCTCCAAAGGGCTTGCATGAGTCCACCCCTATGGCGCTTCTGGTGGTTACAGCCTCCACAGCTTCTCTCTTAGGCCTGCTTTGCTCCCTCCTTGCAGCTTTCCTCAGATGATCCATAGTCCTGTCTTTTCTAAACTTCTGAGGTCTCCAGTGCACCTTTTGCTTAACACTCACAGCCTTACACACTGCCCTCTCAGGGGCACACTGCCTGGCCTCCCAGGCCTCCTGAAATCTGGGTGGAAGCCTGTTTAACCTCAGAACTCTTGCATTTTCCTTGCACCTAAAGCCAGGGCCACATGGATGATGCCAAGGTCTGCTGCCACCAGGAGCAGTAGCCAAACTTTCCTCTCTGTTGGCCATAGGGGTGAAGCTTGGATCACTGGGTAGACTGAATCCAATTCTGAGGAACAAATTCTCTATGCTGCCACCTTTCTGGAACCTGGTGTGGCCACCACTGCCATTCTGGAACATAGCACTCTGTAGCTTCCTTTTCAAGGCAAGGTCTCTCACTTTTACAGTTTTGAGGCTGCAAAGGCTGGCGACTTGCTTCTTGTGATGCCCTCAGGCCATCTTTTCCATTCTCTTGTTCCTTCTCAGCAATAGAGATCTCCTCAGCCTTATCTTTGCAGTCCACAGCTTTAGTCGAACTTCCTTTTTGGCCAAACTCACAACATTTTAAATCATCCTGCTGGGCTCTTTGCTCTTGATTGTCAATATATATCTGGCTAAAAGCCCCCAACAATAGCCATGCCACTGCCCCAACATTCAATTGCCTTGAAATTTCTTTTGCCAGATTAATCATTTCACTGCCACCCTTAATCTTAGTCTTAGGCAAAGTCTCTGGACACGAGCAAAATGCAGACAAACTTTCTGCCAAGCCATAACATACATCGTCTGGAGTCCAACAAACAATGAAGTCCTTCTTCCCAACAGAAACCTCCTGAATCTGGTCTTTACCAGCAGGATTTCTATCAGCCTTCTGGGCTTCTGAGCTCTGACCAGACATCTCCAAACCTTTCCAAACTCTTCCCACAAGCAATTTCCAAAGGCTCTTGAACCACATGGTCAGGTATAGTCACAGCAACAACCCCAGTCCTCTGGTACCAAATTCTGTCTTGGTTACTTTTCTCTCATTGCTGAGACAAAATACCCAACACCCAAAATGAAAGAAGAAAAGGTTTATTTAGCTTACAGTTTGTGGAGGTCTCAGTCCATACTTGGCTGGCTCAGAGGCAGAGTGGTACATGGCAGAGGGCAAACGTTCATGGCAGCAGAGCACAGCAAAAACAAACTGCAAACGGGAGGAATGGCTGCAAGCCGCCTCTTTTCCCTTACCTTGTAAACAGCCTACCCCCACCCAGGGGGCGTGCTGCTCTCACACAATCTCCATGCCCTCCTCTTCCACAGGCTCAGGATTTGTACAAAGTAAGCGCTCTGGCTTCCTGCTGAATCATTCAGTCAAATCTCTAGACTCCCCAAGTTGACACAATGTATCAACCTAGATTATGAATATGATATATCTCTTGTTTATAATCTCTTCAGGCTGGGCTGGGGATATAGCTCAGTGGAATAAGTGCCTGCCTGGCAAGTGCAAGGTCCTGAATTCAATCCCCAGTACCACCAAAAAAAAAAAAAAAAATTGAATATAATCTCTTCAGTTTATCTCTGGAAGGTTAGATAGTTTTCAGTGTATGGGAATTGTACTTCTTTCATTAAATATATTCGCAGGCATTGTATTCTTGGTGCTTTACTAGATTTAAAAATTTTTGTTTTCCTATTGTCTGCTACTAGTGTATTATATATTTTTAGTATATTATGTTAAAATATAATTAAGTTTTTATATTTTGAGCAGTATCCAGCAAGTATCCCCTAAACTCAGTCATTGTTCTAGTAGTGCCTTTTAGGTCCCTAAGGGATCAAATTGACTCTTACTTGGAGCAGTTTTAATTTTTACCTCTGCATCCCAATGATTCTCTACATTGTGTGCCTGACTTGCTTGCTGTGCAACACTGTTGCCTGAGTGTGCAGGACCTGGGAATTGCATGTAGCCCTCTCAGACTGAGACAGCACCTACAGGCATCTAAGTAAATGAGCCATTTACTTAGAGGACCCAATCCTTGACACCTGCCACTACCAGCTGTGTCAGATCCTTCTGCAAGAGAGAGGATTCTTCTCTACAAATTTTCTATTCATGGTAGATTAGTTTCAAATTTTACACACTGACCTTTTTTTATGCCCAAGTATGTGCTTTTCTTATTTTAAAATACCATTGTGTATCATATTCATGTGTTTATTGGATATTGATAAGAATAATAATGATCCTAAATGATTAGAATATTGGCAATCTGTATGATTCTCTTTTCTTCCTGTCACACAACTGAGAGATGCATGCAAACATATACTCATGCATAGAGCCTAGAGTTCCTCCTGCCTGTGTCACTTTTGGCCAGGAAGAAGCAATCATCTACTACCCTCTGAAAGGAAAGAGAAGGTGCTCTAAACCCTTGGCAACCTTCTAGGCTCAGGCACCTTCTTTCTTTTTAAGCCCTACTTCCTTTAGCCATCTCCTGACAATAGCTTGGCAGTTGACAGTGTTCAGATGCCTGTCTCAGAGTTCATGAGAGAGCCTGCTTCCTTTCATGGAGAACATTTTAATTTAACAAATGCAGACAAGATTTTTGAACAGAGATTTGGTATGTTTCCATGACAACATAAATTACTTATGAAAATCTGTAGGAATATTTCAGGCTATTATGGCTCAGAAGTACTGTGTTCTTCCTTGATAAAGCAGTCAAGAAATGTGGAAAATTTTATTGTAAAGAGGATAGGGAAAGAATTTGATTTCCCAAGGACTTAGATACATAACAAATAAATCTGGGGAAGAGAAATGAAATTTTTATATGATCATAGTTGGCAGTAATCCATTTTCCTAAGTCTTTACTGTTGTCAAGAAGTGATTTGTACCAATTAATACATGTAGCTATTCTTCACAGCAATAAAAGTTGTTCCATGTATAATTCTATTTCCTTGTTTCTTGTAAATGTCAGCCTTTTTTTTAGTTAGAATTGAAGAACAGCCTCCATTCTGTTCTTTCACAACTTTTTCTTTCCAAGGCCAGTCATATTCATTTCTCTCTCTCTCTCTCTCTCTCTCTCTCTCTCTCTCACTGTAGCTGATAGCTGGTGCCTCCCCCTCTTTTGGGACCTGGCTCGGTCAGTCGCTGACTCCTTGGCTGTTTGGAGGCTCCCCCTCTATTACTGCTTTTACAGCATCTCCTTTTTTAAAAAAAAATGTTGTTTATTTTGTTTTATTGAGACAGGGTCTCACTGTGCTGTTCAGGCTGGCCTTGAACTCAATTACGTAGCCTAGGCTAGCCTCAAACTCGCAACGATCCTTCTGTCTCAGCCTGCTGAGTGTTGGGATTCACGCATGCGCTGCCACATCCTGCCAGCAACTCCCTTTGAATCATTGCAGGCAAATGTGTTTAAGTGGGACAAGTGAACATCTGTTTATAAAAGATATTCAATATTGGAGACTCACTGAACTAGACATTCATTGAATGCTACTTTGTTCAACTCTAATTCGAAATGCACTCAGGAAGCCCAGTGCTGGAAGCTGCTGCCCAAATTTTGGACATCAAAATATTAACTTCAGTGATCAGAAATGAAATAATAGCTGGACAAATAATTGCCTGCCTGTGTAATCGTTTCTATCTCATCTGACAAGGTCTGTGGAGGAAGGTGCTGCCTCCATGCCTGAAACATGGGGGATCTACAGTAATTTTTCTTGAATAAACAACTCTGTAATGGAAACCAAATATACTTATTATACAGTTATGCACCTGTGTAATTCTGATGCCAGTATCCAGGTCCTCTTCCGCCCAAGAGCAGTTTTACATACTTCTTTGTTTAACCTCCACATGGATGCTTGGAGTAGGCCTGGGGTAAATCCTGCAGGAATCGCCCCGAAGGCTAGAGCTGGGGTAGAGCTCGGGTTGGTCTTTCTCCAGGTCTGTTCCGGCGCAGGCTCAGTGCCTCTCCTCACTTGTCCGTCTCTGCCTACGTGTCCTTACCCTCTGTGCGCTGTGCTCGTGTTCTCCAGGGAAGGCTCCTGTTTCTTGTTTCTCTTGCGTCCTGGGCTCAAGGCCCTGCGTCTTTATCAGCTTTGCTGCACAGAAAGCTTCGCTACCTCCTAACAAGGGCTGCAGGCTCTTCACCCTCTGTTTCCTAGGACCTGGTGCAGGAACTGCTGCTGTGCCTAGCAAGTTGTTTGTTTTGTGATAAAAAGGATTAAACCCAGGGCCTGCTCGCTGAGCTGCATCCCCACTCTTACTTTTTATTTTGAGACACAGTCTTAATAAATTGCCCAGGCTGGCCTCAAGCTTGCAGTCCTCCTGCCCTACAAGCTATTGAGATTACAGACATGTTTTAAACCCCTTTTGATAGAATGAATAATTTTGGACTTGAGTTGGTCTATATTAGAACCTACTGCCATGTAATAAATTATTCTAACATTAACCAGTTTAAAACAACAAACATTTATCTATCATCTCATACAGTTTTTGCAGGTCAGAGTTCCAGAATGGCTAGGCTGGGTGGTTCTGGCTCAGGATCTCTTGTGAGGTCATGTAAGGACTTGCCTGCACACACGCAAGCTCCGATAGGAGGCCTCGGTCCCTTCCCTCGCGCCCCTCTCATGGGGGCTGCTTGAGTGCCCTTGTGACACAGCAGCTTGCCATCCCCTAGGGGGCACATCTCAAGGAGAACAAAAATGTGCCTGCAAAGCCTTTAGTGTCCTCTCTCAGAAGTCACATGACACTGTTCACACCATATTCAGTTTGTTAGTAGACCTGGCTTGGACTTCATGCTACTAGAAATCGGAGGCTGAGGTACTCCAGTGGGGAACAGCAGCAGGCACACACCAGGCTGGAGTAGACTGAGGCCTACTGCTACACCTTGGCAGTGAGCAATCTTAGATCCCAGGCCCTGGCGCAGGGCAGATGAGTCAGACGTAAGAAAGGGAGGTGAGGACTCTGATGCTGTGATTATAATGGCCTGGTCAGGGAAAGGGCTCCAGAAGAGGCAGGGGCAGAGGGCCACACATGAGGAGTTGAAGGTAGAATGTATGTCAACTCCTTTGAAAACTTTGCCTGGTCATCAGGACCTCAGAGTTCTACTTTAGCAGCCCAAAAAGCTTGCCACCAAGTCTCCATAAGGTGGCTTAGGTCAGACCTGGCTCTGCTTTCCTTGGGGTGGGGGTTTGGGGGCTGGCTCAACCTATTCTCCAAGGATTTTCCCAGCGCAAATGAGCCCTAGAAGGTGATTTAAATATAGTGATTGAGCCCATTAGTCTGCAGTTTACTCACCCACTGGGGGCCCCTCTTCTGCCCCTCCTGGAATTGTGTAGGAGACAAGTCATATATCTAGTTACAAATGACAGGGGACATTAGTGGAGGGGACGGTAGACTTTGGTGGTGCCAGCAGAGACCATTGTGTTACAGTGATTTCCTCACATTTTGATACAAGGAAGCTGTGACATAAGGAACATCTCTGGGCTGCCAGAGCTACAGCCTGCAGGTGTGGGGCCCTCTCATATGCCCAGGGCCCTGCGGTGGCAGACACCTAGGCTGGCTGAAGAGAAGTTCTTGCAGTTGTTGCCTGGAGCCAAAAGTAGCTATGGACCTGAAGGACCTCATGACAGACTTGAGCTACACCTCCACCACTAGCAGTTGCACAGTGGAAGGGTCAAGGGCTTCAGCATGAGGTGTTCCTATGCCAAGCAAGAGGAAGTACCTACCCCTTCTGAGGTAGGAAAGGAAGGGCTCAGGAGAGGTGACATGAGCTGACTAGAAATGAAAGCAAATACTAGCTACCTCCATTGACTGTCTGCTGCGTGCCAAGCCCTAAGTCCACAGCAGAATATAAGAAAGTGGGAAGAACCCTGGTGGCATAGGTGGGGTTGGGAGCCCTGGCCCAGCTCAACCCCTAACACCAGTATGGCTTGGGATAAGTTGTTGGGCCTCCACCCAAGCCATGCAGATGAGATTGGACTCAAAAGTAGGATTTTGTTCTGAATTCATGAAAGAACTGACGAATGATGTGAAACTGCAGTGTAGCTGCAAAGCTGGCCAGTTCAGTCAGTGGGCCAGGAGCCAAGAGGTAGGAAACTTTAGGCTGAGTAACCCAGGCGGGGCTCCTGGAGGAGGAAAACCTGAACTGGGCCTTAAAGAACCCTTAAAATGGGTACAATGCGGTAGGAGGAGGATACCATCGGCAGAGAAACTGCTGACTTTCTCAGAAACTCTCAGCAGCTCCCAGGCCTGCTGTGTGCATCCACACGTGGCATTTAGGGCTCCGCATAGTCTGGCCCCAGCACCTACCCTTGTACAAGTTGTGTCTCCTGCACTCGAGCAGCCCTCCTGCCTCAGCAAGATGTGAATTCCCTGCAGCTACTTCTCTACCCTTGTTCTTCAGTGCCCCTTACCAGTCCCCACTTCCCTTCAGGATTAAGCATTCTCTTCCCTCCCTCTTTTCCCTTTGAACTCCGTTCCTCTTGCTTCTTTCTGCCTTTTGTGGGATCACACATGGACAGGTCCTGACTCACTAAGTGATAGAAATCTCACCCACAGCTTCCACATCCCTGCGGGACACAGACCACACCCATAGCTAGTGTTTGACAAATGCCAAACGAATAGATGATCAGGCAGAAAGATGGTTGTACAGACAGTGGACCTTGGTACAGGGGACCATAAACTGAGTGAGCGTGGCACACCCAAGAGTGGGGCTGGTATCTCTCTTGGTCAAGATTCTTGGGGCTAGAGAAGCTCAGGTATTCCATAGTTCAATCTGATACAGAGCCCCCTTAACTCCCCAGAACTCAGGCCAGATGACTGTGCTGTATGCAGCCCTGCAGGGTGGCAGGTAAACAAGCATCTGTGGCTCTGCACACTGCTGAAGGGAAGGATGCGGTAGTGGAGACAGACTGACTGCCCTCACCCTAACTCTACTGCTTGCTGCTGAGAGTACAGTGCAAGCCACTGAATGTGTCTGAGCTTAGGTTATCTCCTTTATAAAAGGGCCTGATACGACCTCCCTTTCAAAGTTACTGTGAGGATTACGAGAATATCTAAAACAAAGACTCTCTCCTTAGGAAAGTTCAGTACTGAATGTATGATTCACTGTTGCATGTGAGTGGAGAGGTTCTAAAGAGAGTTCAAAGAAAGTTTTAAGTATGGAATTGAAACTTAAACAGAGACTCCAAGCTGCTACCATTGTCTGCTTGGAAGCCAGGCTGTCACTAATTTGGCACTGGGAGGTCCACACCCAGGTATAGGGGCCCATTTAACTGTGGGCCTATGGTGGAATGCATTAACAAGCTCTCACATGATGTGCCAAGGTTGTTTAAGGTCGGGACAGGAGCACTAAGTTCTCCCACAAGGACACATCCCATGGATGGTGCTCACAAGTGAAATACTTGCTTGTCCCAAGGAAGGCTACAGAGGTGCAGGAGGTTGCAGATATGGCCTTGGAGAGATATCCCAGCAACAGTGCTTAGGGGGAGTATACACACACCTCAGTACTAGTTCTGGACACAGGCAGGGCAGAAGCAGAGAATCTAGGTTGCTGCCATTGTCTACTCAAGAGCCAGGCCATTACTGGTTTGGCACAGAGAGGTCCAGGCCCAGACATAGGAGCCCATTTGTGATAGGCTGGGCTGCAGCTCTGGAACCACAATAGGGAAAGCAGAAAGATGGTTATACAGGAAGGTGAAGCACCGTACAGGGGACCATGAACTGGCAAGAGGAGCTCTGGGCATGGCTAACCCGAGTGGGCCCCACTCTTGGTCAAGATTCTTGGGGGTAGAGAAACTCAGGTGTTCTCTAGTTCAGTCTGATATAGGGCCTGCCTAGCTCCATAGAAAGTCCAGGCCCAGATTCCCAGATTACCCTGGGCCGGCCCTGGACCTGTGTGTAGAGTCACAGTGGCTCCAAAGTCAGGTCATCATAACCGACTGAAACTAAAGAAGGAGGGAGAGAGCGGGGAGAGGCTCCAAAGGCTGCCATGATTCCCAGGTGGGTGGGGTACCGTTAACAGAATCAGCAGGGCCTCATTCTCATTCCAAGCCCCATTCTCCCCCGGTTTTCTCTTCTCACTGTGAAACACCATCACCCAAAGCCAAAGTCCCAGGGTCCCCCGAGAGTCCTCCCAGCCCCTGTCCCCACAGCTCCCACAGGTTTGCCCTTCTGACTCAGTGCCCTCTCTTCCTTCCCCTGTGCCGCTCACTCGGTTCCGGCCTCAGCCTTCCTCCCCAGCTTGCTCCCTCCTCCGCTCTCCCCTACTGGCCACCACTCGCACCACTGCCAGAGTTCTCTGCCAAAAGCCAAACCTAGCCACACTCACCTCTGGCTTGAAATCACCTGGCAACTTCGTGTTGCGGGGCAGACCATCCCTTTGGTGTGGTCAGCAGAATTCCACAGGAGGAAGAGTTGTAAAATTGGACAGGATGATAAATTTGGTGACCACTAGGGATATTGGCCTCCTGTCCCCTTCCCCAGCAAATGGGAAAGCAGTCGCCTGTGCTGCCTACAGGTGCCCTGGAGCCAGGCTGCTTGGGACCCTCTGGATGTGCCTGGAGCCTTCTCCTCACCCCTGCTTCTCTAGTCAGTTCCCCGTCGGCCACTGTGACTCTACTCCGGACACCAAGCTGGGGCAGCAGCTCTTCTTTCTGTGCTCCCATCTCCCTCCTCCTCCGCCGTTCTCCCCTTCCTGCCCCGGAGTGACCCGGATCCCTCTGCTTCCCACACTTGGAGCCCAGCGCTCCACCTGCACCATGGTGCTCAGTGTCCTATCAGGCAGACCATAAGCACCCAGGAAACAGTCTGTGAATGAATGGATAGGTGAGCATGGACAGGGAGGGACTCCGGGGGACAAGCTGGCAGGGCGGACTGGTGCCTTGGGCCCAGGGAGAACTAGTTGGAGGTGTTGGGGGCATCTAGGTGGAGACCCAGGCTGCCCTGAACATGTGCGCTTGAAGCTTAGGGAGGATCTCTTAGAGGTGTGAGCTCTCTCTTCACATGGGATCC
Source organism: Dinomys branickii (assembly GCA_004027595.1). Taxonomy (NCBI): domain Eukaryota; kingdom Metazoa; phylum Chordata; class Mammalia; order Rodentia; family Dinomyidae; genus Dinomys; species Dinomys branickii. Next base: position 60,555 of record PVLD010008648.1, read on the forward strand.
AGTCACCCAGAAAAACCAAGAGAGGAGATCAAATGACCAGCACGTGGCTCAGTTTTCCAAACTGGCTTTGTCAGCTGAGCGTACACTAGAGGACACGGTAAGGACCTTGTCTAGCCTCATTCTTTTATTATATACGTGAAGAAACTGAGGTTCTGTAGCTAAAGATAGTGCTCGACTTGGACAGTGTCTCCATTTAGTCCACACTCTTTCTGCCCGTTGTGTGTGGCACTCAGCGCTAAGCCCTGAAGGAAGGAGTTAGTGAGATGACACGGGTAGTCAAAGAGCCCAACTCCACAGAGATCCCTGCAGAACTCCTCCTTCCACAGCACAGCTTTTCAGGGTCCCAAAGGAGAGCAGCCCTGACCAAGGCTTTGGGAGCCCCAGGGCTTTTGCTTTGAATCTCCCATGTTTAAACACGACAGGCTTTTTAAGTCTCCAGAAGCAGCCGCACTTCTTTGCCCTGTTCTTGACATTGTTGGCCGTCTACTCTCCACTGTATGACAGATGGGAGACAGCTGACTAGAAACCAGAAGAGATTGCTATGAACAGGAAACTGACACACCAACTCAAAAACGCGGCAGCAGAAGGTCCCGTAGGGGAGGACCGATAGCCATACACACCGAAGTATGTGAAGACTCACCTACACACAGACACCCCAACGCAAGTCCCAGCTGTGATACAAATGATGCTCAAGACATGTTTTTTAGTTAAGATTTATAAACATTTAGACACCTCAGAAGGACTTGTGCCTGATGTGATTAGGTGGTTCTTGCACTATGAGCAGCAAGTCCTCTGCTCTTCAAAGGGAAGAGTTAGCTTTAAGGATAAAGGTTCTTCACTGTGAAAAGTGGAAAAAAGGAATTGGCATTTACTGCTAGGTCACAATATCCCTAGTGGTGACCAAATTTATCATCCTGTCCAATTTTATAACTCTTCCTCCTTGCATGCAGCAGTCATCTCATCCTTGTTGAACTCATAAGTGACCAGCTTGGCTGGGGTTTTCAGCCTCCTTTTAGAGATGGGGAAGATGAAGCCTGGGGGAGAGAATGGCCTGTCCGTGATTATACGGTGTAGAACTGGCAGGGAGCCCGAGCGCTTTCTCTAAGACTCTGTTGCTATGGCCACAACAGGGTCCACTTTGCAAGAGGGAGAACTGCCACCCGCAGGATGAGGGTGGCGCTAACTCCTCAGCCTTACATCCATCAACGCCACAAACGCTGATGGTGAGCTTGCTGTGTGTGCAGCCCAGGGCTAGGAACACCGCTGTTTCAGATCACTCTTGCTTTCTTTGCCAAACAGGAATGAATTCCGAGCATGGACAGACATCAAGCCTGTGAAGCCAATAAAAGCCAAGCCCCAGTACAAGCCCCCCGATGACAAGATGGTTCACGAGACCAGCTACAGTGCCCAGTTCAAAGGGGAGGCAAATAAGCCAACCACCGCTGACAATAAGGTCATTGATCGCAGAAGAATACGCAGCCTCTATAGCGAACCTTTCAAGGAACCTCCAAAGGTGAGATGGAGCTTGTGGGGACCCTTAGCACAGCCTGGATGGAGGGTGATTCACAGAGCATAAGAGCTGGGCCCCTAGCAGCTCTGGCCACCTGCCTTCCAAGGACTCCTTTCCTCCCGAGCACAGGGGCATCTTCCAGAGGAATCTTTGTTAACTTCAAAAGGAGTGTTAGATAGGAACATTACTTCAAATAAAGACAGCTTTTGAAGGCTGGAAATTTTCTAGAGAACTGGTTCCTCCATTTGAGAAATCCAGAAAAAGAATAGCAGAAAATCTCACCCACTCCCTAAATTGCCTTGTTTTAAAATAGCTTTGCTTCTGCCCCCGAAGGACTGGCCTGGGGTTGCAGCCCCCTTGCCTGACTTGTTTACCCCCGGGCCTGGCCTGCTCCGCCCTCCACCCACTGCACTGCTCCCCACCCCTCTCCTCAGTCCCTGCAAGGCACCCACCCTCCTCACTATTCGCTTGATAAACACCAACACCAGCAAGGCTCAGCCTGCCACAGCTCACCTGTCACATCGGCTGCAAGGTGTGTGGCCAGTCACCCGTTACTCAAGCAGACAGTGTGTGAAAGTGGATTCATGGGTTTTCTCATAGTAACACTGCCCTGCCTTATCTGTATTTCAGTATGAGTTCATGAGCGGGAGAAGCCTATTGGAGATAGAGCCGGTGACGCGGGAATCATACTTGTCAAGGAGCCTAGCTTATTCTATGACATCAGGCCTGTGGAATTGGGCACATATTATCTGTTCTATGTGTAACAGAAAGTGCCTGAGATTTAAATACCTACAGAACCTAAATGACCTTTTCTGTGTTTTCGCCCTGAAGTTTGGCATTCAAGTAAAGTTCCCTATGAGGCCATAACCTGTTTACAGCTCAGATAACCCACCTGACCCAGTTTGCCTGGGACGCTTCAAGTTTTAGCACAGAAAGTTCTATGTTCCAGGAAACCTCTCTGTTCTAGGCAAACCATTTGCAGGTCCAGGGATGACTGAAGGTCCTTGGACCTTAGTGAATGGTCCAGGATAGAAAGTCCAGTGTCACTTCTGCCCATCTGCAGCTGAGGTGGGACCCAAGACATGGCTTGGCACTAAGATTCCAGGGGAGAAAGGAAGAAAGATGGGGAAATTAAATCTAGGGTTGGGTGGAAGGGGTGGCATATCCAGCCAGCATGCCCAGGGGTTCCAGGCAGGGCTTCCTTCTCAGAATGAGGAGGGAGAGCTGAGGGAACCTGGGGAAACAGAGAGGGCTTGGGACAGCTGCTCTGGAGAGCAGCCGGGCAGCCGGCCAGAAGGATCCTGCCAGCAGTGCCTGTGGCCTGCCTGAGGCCAGCGAGGTGCAAGCCCACAGCATCTCAGAGGGGACTCTTCTCCGTATATGTTCACTATCCCAGAGACAGAAACAGGGAGAGGCTGGCTGGGGGCGCAGTAAGCCACCTGCGAATCCTGGCATCCAGCTCCACCAAAGCCATCTCCCAGGAATACCCAGGCACCGTATGTGGGCCTCAGCTCTGCCCTTTGTTGCCTGTGAGCCAGGATATATTCCTCTGGGGCAGAAGGCAAGAACAAGGGAAGCAGGGCTGACTCATGAATAATGGCGCTGGAGGTGACCCGCGTCCCTTCTTCCATTTCATTGACTACAGCAAATCATAACCTATGCGTGGGTGATGAGGTGTGATCTTACCAGAGGGGAGAACAGCAGATACTGCAGAGCCGCAGTGGAGCTTGCCCCAGGGTGCCCCCGGGGGAAGGGCAGACAGCAAGGAGCCTGCGTAGCAACACCGAAGAGCGTTGCCAAAAAGACTAGCCAGGAATTCAGACCAGAATCCAGGTGCCCAAATGTCCCTGGAAATACTTTCCACACAGTGCCCCATGTGTCAACCTGCATCACTGCTGCTGTCCTTCCATTAACATGGTGATGTCCTTTCTCTAAACCTTCTCTCCCTTCCCTCCCTTCTGTGTTTCTGTATTTGCCGTCTACCTGTCTGTCTCTCCGTGCAGGTGGAGAAACCTAGTGTTCAGAGTTCCAAACCAAAAAAGACCTCAGCGAGCCATAAGCCCCCGCGGAAGGCCAAAGACAAGCAGGTGGTGTCGGGCCAGGCTGCCAAGAAAAAGAGTGTGGAGGGCCCCGGTGCCACCAAACCTGATGAAAAGGAGCAAAGTAAAGAGATGAACAATAAACTGGCTGAGGCTAAAGAGTAAATGTCACTGCACTTTCTTTTATTCCTCTCTCTCTCTCTGTCTCTCTCTCTCTCTGTCTCTCTCTCTCTCTCTGTCTCTCTCTGTCTTCCTCTCTCTCTCTTTCTCTCTCTCTCTCTCTAACAACAAACAAAAAAGGCCACAAAATGAATTAGACTTTCTCTCTGCCTTGGTCCTTGGTTCTGAGTGTTCCAGAAGCTCTTTGGTTTGGTTTCTTTCGTGGACAAATCCTGAGATTCAGGATACAGACCAAGTGGCTTGCATCCTCCTGCAGGTGGACCAGCTCCAACCACAGGGCCCCCGGGACGCCGGGAAGCATCTCCCGCTGGCTCTGCCCTCCCTTCTAGGCCCCAGCTGGTGCCAAACACTCCTTCTGGTAGAGCTTGGAAGTCTGTGCTGTAGGGTCTTCTCCCTGCCCCTCCCAAGGTTAGTGTCCCTTTTGGACTTTGAGCTTTAGGTAAGTGTTCTTTCCCGAAGTTCAGAGGATAATCATGTGCTATGGAAGCTTAGGTTGGCCTCCAGCAGTTGACAACTTTTGTGGAAATATTAAAAGAAAAAACAACTTTAGCCTTAATGTCAACAAAATGGATTTGTATATGTTAACTTTTAGGCAATCTTAGACTCTTGTATAGAAGTACGTTTCTGTGTTTTGTTTCCTGTTACTGGGCTTTAAATTGTATACCAAGTAACAAGGCGGGCTGGTGGCTGAGACCAGGCCAGGGTGGTGAAAGAGTGGGCGTTTTAGGTATTGTAGGTGTCAGAGGGTGATCCCAGCAGGGAGACTGTGCTCCTCTGTCTACCTCAGCATGTTGCACAGCAACTGATTAAGAGTGACTGAGGAGGAGAAGTCACAGTGTAGGGACGGGGCGCTTAGTGTGACTTTCCGTTCTCAAGAAGCCCAGGTGGGGCAGGGATGTAATGGCAAGGGTGGCAATGTTCTGCCTCACACAGAGGCCAGTGGTGCTGGGCTCCAGGTTGGCGTCTCAGTGCCATAGCTCCAAGGGAGGAGAGGCCCTGCGAAGTGATTAGCTTTTTTTTTTTTTTTTTTTACTTCATTGACAGATAACAGCACCTCAGTGTATTCTGTGTTTTGTGCCTCTGTGGCCAAAGCCCCCCAGGGGAGGCAAGTGCCACCTAGCTGTGCTAGAGTTGTATAATGTAGGAATTAGTTCAGAAGTCATTGTGAATAGATCCCCAGTGTTTGTGAGGGAACTCAAAATGTCTATCAGAAATATCACATTTGCAAAGATGAGGCAGAGACTGCTCAGCATGCTCTGTTTTGCCTGTCCTTGAAGCCCTTATCTCCTCCAGCATTCTGAATGGCTGAGCTGTCGTACGAAGTCCAGCCTCTGCTCAGGCTTGCTTTCTTATGTCATAAAAACAGTGAAGACTGAAAACCTTAACTCCTTACCTCAGAGGTCCCTTCAGGCCCTTCTGGTTTGAAGGAGGCAAAGCTCCACAAGCCCTCTCTCATTCTCACTGTCCGAGCAGCAGCGTCCATTTGTGCTAGTTTGCTTGTCACTCTGGGGCTGGTTGAGAAGTCTCCGCAAATTAACTCAGCACGTGCCACACAGGCCCTAGTTTTCAATAGCACAGGAAGACCAGCAACGAAGAGCATGACCAGGCCCACTGCCTCCTTCCTTCGCATGTAAGCACACAGGCCATGAGGAAGAAGGAGGCTGGAAAAAGTGGAAAAGGCAGCAAGTCTCGGTGCTCATGAGTGACTGATTTTGAATGCCTATCTGGAAACGCCTAGACTAGATCCTAATACTGTTTCTGGCTAGTTGTTAGCTAATCTTAACACTTAACCAGAAGACTCTATCAACATGACTGAACTACATCCAAAGAATTTGCCAGTGTATAATCATTCTCTCAAAAGTCAGGATTAATCAAGCATGTTGATATCCAAAACTTGGATTTCTCCATAGAAAAATCATGGGTTCTTTTTGAGACAGGGTCTTGCTATGCAGTTCAGGCTGGCCTTGAGCTCACTTTGTAGTCCAGGCTGGTCTCGAACTTGCAACAATCCTCCTGCCCCAGCCTCCTAAGTGCTGGAATTACAGGGGTGCACCACCATGCCTGGCTTAAGAATAATCATGTTTTACAGACAAGGTGAATCAGAGTTTGCAATGGGGTCATTCAGCCACCATCCATGTATTGCATGCCTTAATGCCAGCACTGTGCTAAACTCGGTGGGCAATATAAATAAATATGTCCCCACAGAAACACAGCTGGAAGGATGCACATGACAGTCCCGTGTGCACTGTGACTGGGTTGAGCTGGTATTGTCTGTATTGTAGTTTCCTAAAGGCCCCACACATTTTTCCACCAACCTCACAGCCCCAGAGACTAAATTTCTTATCCTGCCCTGCTTGAGTCTTTAGGTGATCTGTGCAACGTCTTATTTACCCTTGTCAGTGCCCCCTTTGTTTTCGCACATCCATCTCGAAAAAACTCTTCTTTGCAGTTCACTTCGACTCTTGAATGTGTCAATTCACTAGTAAGAAATTTCCTTTGATTTCTACTGTTTACAAATATAACTCAGCCAGTCTTGTTCTGCATACCAGGCAGACTGAATGAGACTGACTTTGGTTCCTCAAGGCGGTTTGGCCTTGCCTTTCTGAAGGTGGCCGAGCTCTGAGGCCTGTCCTGCCCCTTCTGTACACTGCCCTGGGTTCTCTGTACTCTCCTGGTGAGAGGGCCAGGGTGGAGACTTTCCCATTGTCTGCTTGGCCTGCCTGCAAAGATTTCCCCAAAGCTGTGCCCCGGCTTCTCCCAGCTTCCTGTGCTCTGCCTGGACCCTGGCTGTGCCTCACAGAGGCAGACAGGAAGTGTCTAATTACAATTTTGTGGCCTGGGTTTTGTTGCATACCACAGATTGTCTATGTAATGTGTAGCGCACACCTCTCTTGGTGCTATTTCATTCCTGCTGTTAGTAAGAGAATGACAAAAATATTCATGTATAGCCAATTGATTGTGACGTACGTGCTTGTGGTCTGTGCTTGCTCAGAAAACAAACGGTTTTTTCCAATTATAAATAAATGCTAAAGACGAACACCACTTTCTTGATCTTATTTCCTTGGTGAGGCCCAGCTGAGTAGGTGAAGGAATCAACCTTTGGCTTTTGAGCCGCTCTCCACAAGATGAGCTGTGCCCTGCAGTTTTCCTGGGGTTCTCCAGCTTGGCTCATTTAGATTGCCTCTCAGATACTAATTGCAAGCAGTCAGAGCTAAGTGTTGGGAAAGGCGAAGATGGACCGGGAGACGCACTGGCCAACAAGGTAGTGTAACGTTTTTGATCCCATGTCGCCGGACAAGTGACTGCCTGTGCCCTGCACTGCCTTGCTGTGCTGGGAGGCTGGGCTCTGACTCTTCCCCTCCCTGAGACCCGCAGCAGTGTCAGTTCTGGCAGAGATGCCTTGGCTTGCTGACTGAATCTGTGGTTGTTTTGGAGGTTCGTCCCACAGGGGCTGGCTTGCTGTGTGGGTAATGGGGGCGATGATCATCTGTGTGTCTAACATGGGGTAGGGTTGCTGAAACAGTCATAAAAGAGGCATAGATAAGGTCATAGCAGCTCAGGTGGCTGAAAGCTTGGATGAAGGACAGGTTTCTTCCTACCAGAGTATGGAGTTGTGGAAAGCCTCCTGCCATGGGTGCTGTGGACGGTGGTGGGACGTTGTTGCGCAGGGCATGCGTGGTTATAGGCCAGTGAGCAGATGTGCAGAGGCAAAAGTGGGGGAGCTGGCAGGAGAATCTCAGGACTAAGGCCGAGTTGGCCTACTTTGTTATCTTCCTGATAAAGTTGGGACCAAAAGATTTTATACTGTTCATTTTTCCAGCATGCCTATTGTGTGCCAGACACTGTGCTGGGCACTAGGGAAACCAGGATGACTGAGACCCCACCTCTGATTACTGTGGAGCAGGAAGGAGGAGTCCATTCTAGCTGGTTCTGTGCATAAGGAAGGGTTTCAGCGTATGGGTAGGTGTTGACCAGGTAAACAGAGGTGGCCACAGCATGCCAGGCAGGGGGATGTGCACAGGCAAAGGTATGGCGGGGTCCTACCCTGGGAAAGCCCAGCTTCTGCGGAGGAGTTCCCGTGGGAGGGGGCAGGGCACAGGTGGACAGTGGCAGAGCTCGGCGGTGGAAAGGCTTGGTGCCACGTGATGGGTGGCTGCTGACCGTGGTCTCCATCCCACCCGCCCTGACCACACCCGTGCTCCCTCACGCTCCTGCCACCATGCTTCTCACCCTTACCCACGCTTAGCAGTGGCCTCAGGACCTCCTGCTCCAGGCTGGGAGACCTGGCGGGGGTGGGGGTGAGGAGGCTTTTATTCTATTGCTTGCCCTAGTTTCTGACTTTGGGGGACAGTGGTAGGAATTGATCAAATGTAATATTTCAAAATTACTCTATGTTTGTTTTCTGGATAAATAGAAAACATCCTATCCACCTGCCTACTTTTGTATAAGCTGAAAACGCAAAAACTGTCCAATAAATAGAATGACCCTATGGCCACCATTGGACAAGGGCAGCAGAGAAGGCAGGAAGGTGGGGGCCTACCTGGCTCCACCTACACTGCCCTGCGAGCCACGCTCAGCCTCGTGCACCTGCAGTTCTGCAGGGCTCCCTGGCCTGCCCAGGGCCCCAGGAGGAAAATCTTTCTCCTAGTGCTCATATTGTCCCCCAAACAGCAAACAAACCAGGCATCTAATTTTAAAATGGGTTATTCTTGCTAAATTAATTATAACGTATCTTATATCACCCCCAGAATTTGTGTCTTCTTAGTGAAATCCTTCCCTCTTTTTTTTCTATTTTCACCAGGTTTTAAAAATTTATAACACGCTTCTCGTAGACTGGGGCAGAGTGGAATCCTAGCTCACCAAGGCTGTAGACTCCTTTAGCATCTCATTGTGTTTTCAAAAGTCACATTTTTCAAGACCATAAATAGAAAAACTTTTAGGATGTCACCTGTGGACACTCTGCAGTCAGAGCAGAGCTCCCTTTGACCCCTTGGAGACCAGCATGGCTGGCACAGTGGCACAGCAGCCAAGACCATTGAGACAGAGAGGCGGCTATTGTTAGCATGTGGGAGCAGCCCCCACCACCATTAAACACACATCCTCATAATACCCACCCCCCTCCAGAATACCGGCAACAGGTGGGTGCACTTCCTCAGTGACAGATGAGTGGTTAACCGTGAACTAGTTATACATGAGATTGATTGAGACAGGCACTTTAGAGAAGACAGCTTTTAAAGAGTTTCAGCTATTGAATCATCTTGAGTCCACAGACTGAACAATGTTCTACCAATTTATATGTATCGATTGCTTACAAAGCATCTCTGTGTTGTTCCACTGAGCCTCCCTAATGATATAGCGCAAGTATTTGCCACAGGTAACCTGAGAAAAGCTCAAAAAGGAGAGGACCCTGGCTTTCTTGGCCAGGCTGGAAGAGGGAGCCCTGGAGCCCCACCTGCTACTCCAGGTCAGCTGTCTCCCCTCAGCTGAGGGAGAGGAGCCTTCTCTCAGAGGAGTCAGGCTTCAGACAAGTGGGACTTAGAGAAAACTACTTCCAAAGCTTTCCCAGCCACACTCCGGCTGGGCCATCGCACGCCCTCCAGCAGGTTTGCTTAACAACCTGTTCAAGTCTTAGGATTTGGATACAAACTGAGGGAAAGTAAGAGCTGGCTCAGGTCACACACCACTTGCTCAAGCATTAGGACTGAACTGACCAATCCTGTCAGCCAAATACACAGTGTTTCTCTGTTGGGCACTTAGGTAATGGATCAGGTGACTGAAATGTGTAGTTATTAACTATAGGATGATCCAGTAGATTTTTCACTCATAAGAAATATACTCAGTACTAGAGATGCTGACATAAGATTGCCATCCAATTCCTGGAACATTGGCTCAGGGGCCACCATTCTGTGCTTTTCATTTCAGTGAAACTGAAATTTCTGTTGCTTGTCCTCTATATCAGCAGCCCCCAGTCCTGTGTTAACTTGGCATTGCACAGAACTATCTCAACAGGTGGCCCTAGACATCCATATCTGGGGTCAAGGGAATTTCAGATGCTGAGAGAACTCAATTGCTGCACTGCTACTGGCTTAAGCTGCTGGAGGGATCTTTAGACTCGCAAATCCGACCATGTCACGCCCTGCTTCCAACCATGCGGCCTGCAGAAGCTTGTTGTTCTCTCAGTGCGCCATGCTGCTTCTCACCTCCATGCCTTGCCCACGCTGTCCCACCTGCCCAGAATGCCCTTCTCCTGCTTCTCACCCGGCTAATCATCCTTCAAGACTCCGCTCCAGGAAGCCCTTCCCGCACCTCCCAGGCTGGGTAAGATGGCCCTTGTGTGTATCTTCATCGTGGAACTTACCACGTGTCCTGTGTCATCAGCTTATGTGTGTGGCCCCAATGGACCGTGTTCCTTCAGAGCAAGGGCGAGGTCCTTCCATCCATCTTTGTAGCCCTACTTCCTGGCCCAGTGCCTGTGACAGAGCATGTCTTCTGCAGTGTTTGCTGAGTGAGTAATGAATGAGTGAGTGAAGGATCACCACGTGCGTCCACATTCACACTCACCCTAGTGCCTCTGCAAGGCTTTATTCTGCCTAGTAACTATCCCTGTCACATGAGGGGTAATTCTGAGCCACAACACAGCAAGAGCAGTGCAGAGAGCAGTCAGCCGCTGGTGTTACAATGGCCAGCCTCTACTCTTAACCCTTTGTACCTCTGCGCTTTAAGTGGTCACTTTTCCTAAACAGTCCTGATTTCAAATAAGTGTGAGCTCTTGGTCACAGGGTAATTGTAAGAGATGGCCTCATCCTGACCCTGGCTCAGTGCAGAGTTCTTAATTCTGTCATGGCAGAAAGGTTCTACCCCAGTCGGGGATGTGGTGCAGGGTTGTTGGGGTGGGGCTCAGAATTTAAGCCTACATATTCTAAATCCAAGCTCTACCATTTGCCAGCTGTGAGAACCTGGCGGGGACTATTAATGGCTTTAAGCCTCAAAGAGGTAACACTACTAGTACCCATCATTCTCCAAACGTGTCTGGTTCCAAGTTCAGGAAGTAAGAGTTGGGCCAGCAAAGAATAACAGGTTATCTAAACCTGTTTATTTTGAGAGTTTGGGATAGCAGGTGGGAAGAGTTGGAACAGCAAGGACTGACTGACTCCCCGGACTGAGAAGCGCTGATGAGGGTACAAGCAAAAGTCCTCTGAACTGGAAGGCAGACCCCGGGCAACAGTTCAGTTCATGAGTTGTTTGCTGAACACCACATCCCGGTGACTTGCTTCCCTTGTTCCTCCAGAGTAGCTGGAGCTACACAGGGAAATCCACTCCCTCTGGCATACAAGTGGCTGCGATTAAGAGTATCCAACAGGCTCTTGCTACGTCCTCCCCTCTCCCTGACTCCTCATCCCTTCCTTCCTCTCTGCGCACACCCCATAAATCATCTGGTGCAGATTCCATTTCTGCAATTACACGTCCATTTGAACTGATCCCCTCTGGACACATGAAAACAGTTTTGATTAATTGCCCAAGATCCTATCCTTTACTTTAAGATGGGGAGTGGGGGAGGACAAAAATTGATTTTTAAGTTCCCAAGAGCACAGAGTTAGACTAGAACTGAGCCATTTCTGTCTGGCGGCCTTAGTCCTGTGCTTTACACTTTTAAAGGGTCATTAGCGGGATTATCGGATTTCTGGCAGCCTCTTGAGACGATCAATCTTGTCCTTGGCTTTTTCATGTTAACACAACCAAAGATGCTTTTTACAATGCTTCTTATAGGACTGGGAATTTATATAGTTCTTATTATCAGGTCAGATCTAGAAAAGATATTTAACAACAAAATAAGTAAGTAAATAAATAGCAAGGCAGAAATTATAGTCCCCCCTCCTTGTGCAAAGCCTTTGCAGAACTTCAGAAGGGCATCTCCACCTAGCAAGGACCCAGAATGGTGAGGAGGGTGGGAACTAGGAATTTGCCCCAGGTCTTTTCTCTAATGCAGAGTTGACCAGCTACTGGAAGGAAAGGAATGTATAGCTGGCCTTTTTACACTGAGTCTCATTGCCCCTCACAATAAGGTTAGAGTCTGGAGATGTTAGGCCCTGTAAAGGAATCAAAATTCAGTGATTAAGAAGGTAACACTGCGGAATGTAGCACAGTGGCGTGAGCACCTGCCTGGCAAGTGCAATCTCCTGAGTTCGATTCCTGGTACCAAAAAAAAAAAAAGGTCACACAACTTGTCAGTTGTGAGCTCAGATTTGAAGCCAGGTTTGGGCGACCCTAAAACTCATTCTTTGTCTGGCCCTGGAGCCATGGCTAGATTCCTATTGGGAACATGCAGTCTCCATGTTCTATCCCTCACTAATGACTCTAAATATTGTGTGGCAAATGAGTCATGTGAAGGCCTCGCATGCTGAGTTTCATCAGCACAGTTCTCCACTCCCTCGCTCTGCACCAATTAAGCCTTGTGGTGGCAGCATTTTCCTCTCTGTGGTCCCAGCTGCTCTTCTCATGGTGACGGGTCACACTTGGGCCTATAGCCTGTCCATGGTGGCACAGGTTGGGCTTGCCAGTGTGAGTGGGGACGGCACTCTTGGGCCAAGAAGCTACTGCTTTCTGGGGTGTCTTCTTTGCCAGGGTCTGTTGAGTGCCAGAATGTAAACCTAGGGGGGCTTGTGCTGTGGATTCATGAAGGGTTGAATGAGGACCACTGGCTAGGTAGCTGTTGGGGAGTCTCAGAAGGACAACTCAATAGGAGATGCTCTGAGCGGAGGCCCAGAGAAGTCATTGGCTGCAGCCAGAACTGGTTAAGATCAGATCAAGTTGACCCCAAAACATGGAATCTCTGTAGAGAGGAACACATACCTCAGTTAAGATCCTGACATTGAATCCTCTTTATATGACCTTAGGCAAGTTATGGCCCCTTTTATATCCTGGTTACCACCTTTAAAAAACTGGAAATGAGAATAATCCCTACAGGGCCAATTTGTTGTGAGAACTAAAGGTCTTTTCATTTGTGTAGTCCTCTTAAAGAGATGTTGTAATTTAGGAGGATAAAAAATGACCTTAAAGAGATGGCTTAATGCAGAACAAAAATGGTGCTAAGGCAGTTAAAGTAAGAAAACATATGTGTTGTGTTAAGTGCAGTTGCTGGAATTTGGTCTTGAGTGAATTTTTTTTTTTTTTTTTTTTTTTTTTTTTGTGGTACCAGGGATCAAACTCAGGATCTTGCGCCTGCCAGGAAGGCGCTTATTCCACTTAGCTATAGCCCCAGCCCTTGAGTGAATTATTTTTAAGGCTCCTCATTATGGTGTCAACTCCTACTATGTGCCCAGCGTATGCTGGAGTGCTCTGGCTCTCCACTGTGTTCAGTGGCCTGGCACACTCAAGGCATATAGTAAATGTTTGTGGACGGAAGGAAACAAGAGGGAAGAAGGGAGAGAAAGAGAGGAAAGAAAGAAGATGTCACCCTGTCTGCTGCCCTCTGTGTTCACAGAGCCCAGGCTAGAGGCAGCTGCAAACCAGTGGACAGCTGATGCAAGGGGCAGCTGTGAAGGGCAGGAGTGGGGCACTGCGGGGACACAGAAGCAGATGGGGTGGGAGGAGCCTCGCTGAGGGAGGGACCCCGGAACTGAGTGTGGAGTGGCTGAGGAGAGGTTCTCTAAGCAACAAGAGAGGAGTGGTGGCCTAAGAGGAAGCTACAGCAGGGACGGTGGGTCAGTGAAGATGTGAATTCTAGGGCAAGCGAGGTGCAGCCTGCCTGGAGTCCACCCCATGACATGGGTTCTCTCCTGGAGCTCACACTTCTTGATGGACGGGAGCCCAGTGTAAGGAGAATAGTGAGGATACGAGGGCTCTGGAAACCAAGTGCGAGCCCTTGAGGTACCTGCGCTACCCAGGGGAGCTGGGTGGAAGGGCAAAGTTGCTGTCCTTCCAGTGTCTGGAAGGCTGCCCTAGAGCAGGCAGTGTGCTGCTCCCTGAGAGGGTGAAAGATGAGAAACCCTGTCAGTACAGGAACGGGGGCCTGAGCTGATAGAGGCACAGATTTCTGCCTCTCTGGGACTTGTGTGCCGACCCAGGGCACCCAGGGGACAAGCACATGGCAGCAGAGGCTCAGGAGGCCACTGCCCCCACCCAGATCTGCTCCCAGGCCACAGCCCTGGCATCTTTTGATGGGCTTTACAGAGCTGTGCTATCAGAGGACACAGATGGAAGACTTCAGCGTGTGACGGCCTGGCTCCTAGGAGACTTGTGTTTGAAGAGACTCAGGCTGATAAGGGCTTAGGGCCAGGACTGGGGGTGACACCCAAACCACAGCAGTGGCCTTGTATTCAGGGTATGTTTCCCAGTCTCTGTAGGCTGCTCAAGCCAGGGCCCAGGTCTAACTCACGCTGTACCCTCAGTACAGAGCCTCACAGAGCAGGCTCTCAGTAAGTTCTATACAATGACTAGAAAAAATGAGAAATAAAGTAGAATAAAGAGAAAAGGCCACACACCAGCCATTCTTTTACTCTCACCGTTCTAGATACTCATGATACAAAGGTAAACGAAGCAGAACCACAGTCTAGAATGAGAGGCAGATAATTACCATACAGATACAGCATGGTAATTTCAGAAATGGAGGCTCCCATGGAGTCCTGTGGGAGAGAGAGAGAGGCGAAGGGAATAGCGTGTCTGCTGCAGACCCTTCCTGGGAATAATAAGCCTTCCAAAGATGGTTTCCTTGGCAGTCCCTCTCGGGTGACACATTTCTCACCTCTGGGCTCGCAGCTTTGTTTTTGTCGAAGAAACACAGGCTCATGTACAGGCCCCTCGGAGACAGGCAGGCAGGGAACAAAGCTGTCACGTCACCTGGTCTGCTGCCCACCTCCTGCCAGGGCCCTTGTGGAGCCGTTGGCTGGGCTGGCTCTTCCCAACCTGGCCATCTTTGTATCTAGTGAGTGTACTGCCTCTTCTGTGCACTCACTGAGGCACCAGGAGGCCCATGTTTTCATTGGCCATGTGGCTGTGGGAAAGTCACTTGGCTATTCTGCCCAAATCACCAAGTCCCATTTTACCCCTATCATTTACTAAACATAAACTATATTCCACGTGTCATTCCATGAGTGTTCCTATCATGGATTTGAATACTCCATTTTATAGATAGGAAAACTGAGGCTTAGAAACTGGCATGTCTGTGATGCACCCCATGGCCAGGGAGGGACTGGGTCAGCATTTAAACCCAGCTCCTCTGGCCTCAAGCTGATCAGTTCACTCACTCCTTCAGGAAGTTGCTTTTACAGTACATGAAACAGTATGTGTCAAAACATGCAGCACTAGCCTGGCACATAATTACTGTTCATTTAACAAGGGCCTTTTTCTTCTTCAAGGTTTTCCACCCTATGAAAGGCAGGGATTCAAGGACAAGGCCCTATACTGGGAGCACTGTTTCAGCTCTGGGCTGCTTTAATAGTATAACTGGAGAAAATCTGGGAAGGAGAAAAATATACACATGGGTGGACTGTAGGATTAAGGTTGTACGCAAGGGCAGGAGTGAGCAGGAAGCAGCGAGACCCCTGGTCCTGATTCCAGACCCCGTGAAACACAGATCCGATGTCAGTATATGTGTACTCGGGAGGTGTTAGTCATCTCCATAGAAACAAGGACAGTGAGACGGTGAAGTGTCTAAGACTAAGGATGTCTCATAACCTTGACACATTAAATTTCATAACGAGGACAGAGCCTGACACAGGAAATTCTCTACTTGTGTTTAATCATTTATTAGACAAGTATTTAGTCTGCTTTCCCTGAGTTAGGTACTGTGCAAAACAGACATGGTCCCTACCCTCTGAGTACTTCTATCTAGTAGGAGAAATATTAAGCTTAAAAAAAAAAAATATATATATATATATATATATATATATATATATATATGGAAAGCACTGGAGAGGGAGGAAACGCCAGGCACAGGATTGCTGGCTGCAGAGGGCCTGGCCACAGCTGTGCGGTCTGAGAAGGCTCCCTGGGCAGTGTTCCAGTGAGCTAAGAGATGAGTGGAAGGTGAGCAAACGTAAGCAGGTGAAGAGGGAGCAGGAGACTATCCCAGGAGGAGACAGCGGCAGGTGCAACAGCTGGAAGCAGGAGGACCTGGGTAGGCTGCAGAACAGTTCAGAGCTCTGGGGACCGCGACCTGAGCCACCCATGGGATTTGAGCTGGCTCCTTAGCCAGGTGGTGTCCTGTAGCAGGTCTTACCTTTTATTCTCACTTCAGGAAGAAGCCAGGGTTGTGATCAAAGAAGGGAAGAGATCAGTTTTGCTTTCTTGAAAGATTCCAGTCTCAGAATAAGAATGCACTGGGGATACCCGGCAGGAGGCTGTGCCAGTGGCCTAGAGAGATGGTAGCTGTTCCAGTGGCCTCCTGTACCTCTGCTACCAGGTACACAGGAAGGAAGGGAGGGAGAGAAGAAGTGGGAGAGACTCGAGAGAAACATTAGGGATGGAATTAGATGGCACTGATGGCCTGTGTGAGGGTCTGGAGGGAGAGGGAGGTACCAACGATAGCCCTAGGTTTCTGACAGGGGTCATGGAAGAGAACATGGGCTAGATTTCAACAACAGTAACCTGTCTGTTGTTCCATTTGGTCCTCTGTGTTCCAGATCCTGAGCTCAGCATTGGTGCTGCAGGCAAACAGCATAGGTCCTGTCTTCCAGGAGCTCATGGTCTGATAGGGAAACCTGAGGTGCAGTTGGCAAACCCATGCATGTGGAGTGAGCGATTGTAAAGAGATGCTGCAGAAGAGATGCGAATACTTACCAGAGAGATTCGTAAGCCCCTTTGAGCAGGTGGGATCCAGGCTGAGGCTCCAAGAATAGGCTTTTCATCAAGAAAGAGCAGGTGGAAGAGGGTGACCCAGGCAGCAGAGGAAGCAGACAAACAGGTGACACTGGGAGGCTGCAAACAGTGTGAGGGACAAGGCAAGGAGATGGGGCTGCAGGAGGGCTGCTTTCCCCCGGTCCAGGGGAGGACCTAAAGAAGTACACCATTATTGCAATTGCTACAGTGATGTTTGTATGGTACACCTGAGCACTGTACGAATGCTAAGAATGAGGACTTCGTGCCTAACAAGGAGATCCTTGATGTCCTGTCATAACAGTCCCTGATGCTGTGCTTGCTCCAGCAGCACATATACTGTAATGATAACGGTCCCTGGTACTGATATCACTGTCCTCATTTTCCAGGTGGGGAAAATGAGGTTTATGTTGAGTAATTCCCTAAGATCTCTCAGGCCATAAGCTACACAGAAACCAAGATAAACCCAGCCAGCCTTTATCATTTCTGAGAGGTCACTGCTGTCAAAACTGAAAGCTGGGAAATAGATGAGGCTTTGTCTTATGCTGTCTTAAGAAAATCTGCAGCTGGCGCAGGATACTACATTCACTTGTGCAAGTTGGCCCTCCTCAGGGGTAGCTGGTCTTTGGCTGAGAAGGGCTGAATCCAGCCTACTTCTACTAGCCAAGGCACACACCCAGAGCTCACCCCGAGGGGCAGCTTCTCTCACTCACAAAAGAGCACTGTGAGTGTGGCCCTCAGCCACAGCGAGTAAGGTGCTCACTGGGGGCAGTGGGCAATTTACAGATGGGGCACTGGCAGGAAAATGTGGGGTAAGAGGTGACTGGGCATTGTCAGTGAGGATTCGTGGTGCCCTTGAGGGAGGTTTTATGCATAGAAAAAACTATTAAGACTGCTTTGGCTTTAAAGATAAATACATAGGCTAGGCTTGGTGATGTGCGCCTGTAATCCCAGCATTTGGGAGGCTGAGGTGAAAGGATTGCTGCAAGTTCAAGGCCAGCCTGGACTACAAAGTGAGCTCAAGGCCAGCCTGGACTACAAAGTGAGTTCAAGGCCAGCCTAAAGTGTGTAGTGAAACCCTGTCTAAAAAAGACAAAAAATGATAAATAGTTTATAAAAATAACAAAATCATGGTCAGGCATGGTGGCACACACCTGTAATCCCAGCACTAGGAAGGTTGAGGCAGGAGGATTGCCTTGAGTTCAGGGCCAGAGTGGGCTCCATAGTGAGTTCAAGGCCACCTTGCATTACAAAGTGAGACCCTGTCTCAAAAAACAGCAACAAAATCAAAAATCTAGTAAAATGTAATGATCTTTTAAAAGGATCTTTTATATCTTAATTGAACTCCTCTAAATAATTTAAATTAAATTATAAATAATTTAAAATAAATTGAACATAAAAATATGATGGCTGTTGGGTTATCATAAAGGCTCTAAGACCGTTGTTTTGTGAAATGTGCAACTGTTAAATATTTTTCAACTTTAAATTAAAAGTCTGACTTAACACGGTAATGGCTTGTGTGGAGCTGACCAAAGAATAGCTTGCCAGTCTGTCATTGATCAGGACAGAGCAAGACCAAAATCTTTTCCTCCCAGAAGAGCCCTGCGGACGTACCAGGTTGGGTTTCTCCTGATTTCATGCAGTCAGACACCACGAATCCAGCCACTTTAGAATTTCATGCATATTTACTTTCTCTTATGTGCCATTCACGAGATTTTGATGATAGAACTAAAGTTTAATTTTGCTTCTCCCAACATGAAGTAAGAATTCTGCCAGTTGGGGTGCTTACTCAAAAGATCCCCAACATTATTTACTACCCCCAGCATTATTTGTTTTAAATTGTCCAGGGCTGGGGATGTAGCTCAGTGGTAAAGTGCTTGACTAGCATGCACAAGGCCCTGAGTTCAACCCCTAGTCCCAACAAAAATAAAATAAAATAAAATAAAATAAAATAAAAATTGTCCAACAAGGTAACCCATTGCTGGAAAACACAATTCCCCCCAAATTTTACTTGTGATAAAATGCAGAAAAAAATTCAGGTTTTCATCATATCTCAAATATCCCAGGAGGGATTTATTTGCTTATTTATTTAGTCTTTTTTTTAATCTTTTATTTTTTTTTTGAGCCAGGGTATTGTTATGCAGTTTAGGCTGGTCTTGAACTTGCAGCAATCCTCCTGCCTCAGCCTCCCATGTTCTGGGATTACAAGCTTGTGGCACCATGCCTGCCTGCTTATTTATTTATTTAGAAACAAGATCTCACTATGTTGCCCAGACTGGTCTCAAATTTGAAGGCTTGAGTGATCTTTCTACCTTGGCCTCCCAAGTAGCTGGGGCTACAGGTATGTGTATTACACTTGGTCAGCTGAAAGATTTAACTTAATCATTTTATATTCTGATTATATTCACAAACTTCTTTATAAAAAGTGAAAAATACATAAGAAAAAACTAAATTCTAAATCTAATTTAATTATTCCACTACACATTTTCTAATGGCATCATAATCTGTTAGATATTCTAATATGCCAAATTATCTTAAACATTACAGATACTTTCAAACTAAGTCCAAGCAGATTTTTTCTACTTAGAACCAAAAAAGTTAATATTGAGGTTTAACTTATTTCTAATCTTAATTCTTAATTAATTTCAATCTTAATTCTAAATTTTCCTATGATTAAAGATGCCTGAGAAGGAAAAAAGTTGACTAAACAAAGCTATATGATGCTGTTTATTCATGCAAATTTGGGCTTAGCTCATATCTGATTGAGAGTGTTCATTAAACAGCAGTTTGAGGCTAGGTGTGGTGGCGCACACCTGTAATCCCAGCACACAGGAGGCTGAAGCAGGGGGATTGCCATGAGTTCAAGGACAGCCTGAGGTACACAGCAAGACCTTGTCTCAAAAATAGATGAATAAAAGAGAGAGAGAAAGTGAGAGGGGGGGTTTAGGACAGGTTATGAGAGCCAATACTACAAACACCAACATGTTTCCTGCCAGGACGTAAGGCTGGCCTGGTTGACCAATGACCTGCCAAAGGGCAGCTTCTGCAGCCTAGTTCTTTGTGATCAGGTTCAGCCCTGGTCACCTCCTTTTTTCCTCTGGGCTTCATCGTCTAGCAGGATAGCCCCACCCAGCTCACCTCACAAGCTGAGAGGATACATCACATTGCTTTTCTATTTGACTGTACTCGAAATTCAGTTCTTACTGTTTCTCTCTGGCCAGACACCAGTGACCGGGGGCATTTTAGTGGCCTCTTTGGATTCTGCTTGCTTCTCATGGTCTTGCCTGGGACTAGAAAGACAGGCCGTGGGTGCCACAGTCTGCTGCTGAGTCCCCAGGTGTCTCAAGATGCCAAGTACTTCAAATTGGGATGACATAGTGAACACAGATAGTCTACATGTGTGTAATTTTACTTCTAAGTAAATAGAAAAATAATTATAATACTACCTAATCCTACCAGGATACAAAGTAGTGCGCTATGGACCGGTCCTCTAACAATCATAAATTTTTGAATAAATATCACTGCACCCAATGGAAAGATGGTAAGCTGCAGGCCCAGAGAAATGAAACCACAATGAGCTAAGAAAGTGTTACAAGGTAGAGGTTTTACAGAACAACTTTAAGAAGTTAGTTAGTCACAGTCCTCTAAAAATCTGATAGGAGTTAGTAAAATACTAATAGGGCTCGGGCTGGGATTTAGCTTAGTGGCATAAGCGCCTGCCTGGCAAGTGCAAGGTCCTGAGTTCGATCCCCGGTACCACCAAAAAAAAAAAAAAAGCGAACTAATATGGCTTGCAGAATACACATCCTGTTGTCATGAAGTGTAAGGGTAGTAAGAACTACCTCACACTGAGCTCTTGCTGCGTCCCAGGCACTACTGGGGTGACTGCATGGACCCCACACTCTCATCCCCGTCAGTTCCCCCACTTGCCACATCACTTGCCCTCTGTGGACCTCAGTTTCTCATCTAACAAGTGTAATAAAATCCTTCCTGTGTGTTCCAGCGGAGCTGCTGTGTCGCTGAGATGAGGTAGGAAGAGTGGCACGGGCTAAGCAATGCCATTCTTAAGTGGCACCTTTCAGTCTAGACTGCGGGGAAGGGGTGCGCACTAACCCAGAGTGCACCGCACTGGCTAGGTCGGGGCTTGTGGCAGTGTTTGACCGTCCCCTGCCCTCCACAGTGTGGGTGGGCGGAGGGGTGGGGCAGGTGTGGGGACTCTGGTGAAAGGTTTGGGCTCTTGGCTACAGGGAGATAAGCCCAGGAGCCATGAAGACATGAGGGAAAAGGCCCGAGGACAGCAGGCGGAAGGGAAGTGGGAAGGAGGGCAAAGGGCTAGAGCCTCCTCACTGCCTGGATGGGAAGCTCCAGCCAGTTGCCCACCGCAGGTTGGGACCACAGGGAGTGGTGTAGGCTAACATGGAGAGCACTATCCATGGAGAACTTAAAGGCAAGAATGGACCTAGTTAGAAGGTGAACTAGTTTTTATTATCAGCATGTGTCAACCATTCTAAGAACGTCAGTGATAAAATGCAGGGGAGGAGAGAAGAAAGACATTCCCACTGTCCCACTGTCCCCTTTCTTGGTATGCTGTGGACCCCTTGCCCTTCCCTATGGTCAGCCCTTAGCAATGGGTAAGGGGTTGTGGGGAGGGAAAGGAACCTTAAAAGGCCCTGAAAATAAGGGCAGCTTGATGTACGGGGTCATCTGAGTGGATAGTTGGGATGGGCTCCCAAGATGGGCCCAGCAATCCTGGAGGAAGAAGCAGGGGCCTGGGTGGGGTGTGGGGTGGATGGGCTGCTGGAATGCCTGCTGGACAACTCTGAGTCCAGCTGCAGCACTGCCATCATCACCCGGGGCCTCCCCATGGCATGTGCAGGTTATAATCAATTGGCAAACACATTGAATGACCCTGAGCCTCCCCTTACCCCTACCCCATGTTCTGTACTAACATGGAAGTCAGATTCTCCTCCTGGCTCTCCAGCAAGAGCTACCCTGCCCAAGCTCCCATAGGCCAAGTCTTACCAGGCAATCTGTGCTCTGCCCTATCCCTGGCCTGAACTCTGACCTCATAGTGACCACTTCTTTCTCCTTTGCAGGAGCCCTGTCCAGCCCACGGATGATTCCTGTAAGAATAAAGGTCCTGTAGCCACAGAGCCGGACAAGGATAAAGGTCCTGTGGACTCAGGGCTTCTGAAAGGCCAAAGTCCTGTGGTCCCAGAGCCTCCAAAGGATCAAGTTGCTGTGGTCCCAGGTCCTCCAAAGGATCAAGGTCCTGTGGTCCCAGGGCCTCCAAAGGATCAAGGTCCTGTGGTCCCAGGGCCTCCAAAGGATCAAGGTCCTGTGGTCCCAGGGCCTCCAAAGGATCAAGGTCCTGTGGTCCCAG